>BMAU01000655.1:0-307500 GCA_019973935.1 Trichonephila clavipes | reverse complement strand
AATTATTTAATGAAGCCCAGTGGCTGAGTGGTTAGTGCATCGTACTTCCACGTCACAGGTCGAAGGTTAAATTCCCGGGGGCTGGGTTTTCATCTGCTCATGCACCTCATGGACTAAGGTCGTGTATACTAAGTTAGGCACAGTAGGCCTTGGCCCTCATGGGCTGTCACGCCATTGAGTTAAGTTAATTATTTTATAAAATTAAGATTGATATTGCCAGTTGGTGGCGTAGATGGTTTGACGCTGGCCTTATATGTCAAGTTTATAGATTCGGCCCCGTCCCTAGTCGGTAGATTTTCATGATGTAAAAAAGCGACAGTGTCCCTGCCGTATGTGGCATGTAAAAGAACCTCGATTGCCTGTTAGGCTTGGGTGCTCAAGACAAAATTAAATTTCTAAGTATGATTTCGCATTGTCAAAGCTGAGATGCCTCTCTCTGGAGAAGAAACTGGATGTCAAAATTACTTGCGGTGGTTGGTATATTACCTATTTGGTGACACACTAAAAATTGATACCAGCTCCCGGGGAATGTACTAGGTTTTCAATGTTCAAACACCAATCCGCATGCCAATTAAAAAGAAAATTGATATATTTTTCATTTTATTTGTATTTTGAATTATTTTCATTATTTTTGTATTATATTTATTCCGTAAGACTTCAAACTATATCTCTTTTTTGAAATATATTTCAAATTTCATTTCTTTAGTTTGTAACTGAGTTTGAATTTCAAAGTAAGCAGATGATGACCTCGGCTCACCTTCGCACTGCGGTCTTGTGACAAGAAGGGTACTCAGACAAACGGCAAATACATAAAATGTGAGCAGATATCTATTCGTCAGATTTTTATAAAACTGTTCCCTGGATTTGAAATTTTGTTTGGAATTTATTGAAAAGAAATTTACATTTATATACCATATTGTCAATTTTCTGTGAAAATGTACTCTAAATTTCAGATCCTTTTATCTTTAAGAAACTACTCTATAAAAAAATGCAGCTTCTCAAACAGAAAATTTTGACTTAGAAAAGAAAATTATTTTTTTAAGTAAATCTAATTTCTGTAGCATATATTCGTCGCTCATAACTTATTCAAAGATAAGTTATTAGAAACATAATTTAATAAAATCCCGGACGATGAAGTTATTTTTGAATAAATAATGTTCTTAATGAATGGAACAATCTCATCCGCCCCTTTATGTCTTCTAGTTTTCTTTCAAATTGAAATCTAATTTGAATTTGCTATTATTCTAAAGTATCTCAAGTTCAAAGAATCTTATTTGAAAGACGACATAAACTTTTAATTTCTTTCTCACGAACAAAAATAATTAACATCTACGACAAAGGTTTCCAATTCAGTCCTTTATAACTTTCGAGTGATTCACTTTAAAAAGTCAATAAAAGAAAGATCTCTGTGCACGGTTATTAATTTTATTAAAAATCAGTGAATGCACAAAGTTGTTTCCTCTATCATTCATTATAGATCTTCTCGATTCTTAATAAAAAATATGATCAAAGGCAACACAAGTAGTTGGTTTCATTGGAATACGGCCAAAAGTTTGGCTTCTGCTTTCTTTTCGTAGGAACAAAGTGGCTACAGGATGGGTAACAACGCATTCATTAAGGCATAAAAATTGCATTTCTTCTTTTTCTTGTACGCTCTCTGTAAATGCGTCCATGGAATATTAAAAAGGATCTGTTTGAGGACATTTATTAGAGAGAATTCTTTTTTTTTATCTTCAAACAAGATTGAGCAGTATGCTTCATCATATTTTTCCAATCAATTTTTTCCAGAAATATTGCTTTTATACATTTACATTTTTTTTCTGAAGAAATATATAGAATTGTACTGCTGTTCAATGACCAATAAAATTCATTCTTACTAGTAGAAGAGTTACTTTTATCCTAAATTTAGAAATTTTTTGATTATTTATTGAAAATTATATGATTTTTCTGGAATACTTCCTTACTTATTTAAGAAAAAAATGGTGTGGATTTGAAAAAGGATGTGTATAGTACTTCAAATCACTGGAAATTTCCAAAAAATGTACTCATTTTTCCCCATAGTTTTCTTACTGGTTTATTTGTTTATTTTATGATTCTGGTTTGAGGTGGTGAGTGCTAGTTTGGTGTAAAATTTTTATGTGCTTTAGGTCTTCTAGTGAGCTCAATTTCCTTTTTTGAAATTTAAATAAGAAATAAAACAAATAAAAAAAAAATAAATAACTAATTTAATTATTTGAATTCTTCACTTTTGCTTAGTTCCATTTTGCAATTTCATTCAATTCTTCCTATTAACTTACACTCTCTATATATTTATTTATTCATTTGTTTCTTTATTTATTTTGGTGGAATTTTCAATCGCTAATAAAATTCATTTTAAAGCGCTCAATTGAGCTGAAATTTTATATACATGATTATTTTGGATGACACTACAATAATTTAATTATAATTAATAAAAATTAGCTGATTAAAACTAATTATTTAAAGAATTACAAATACAGCTACATTGGCATCATTTTTGGCGACTTAGCGGTCATTTTGATGACTTGTATCAAAACTTGAAAAGATTTTTTTCTCACGTTTTAGAGCATTCAGTTGAACTGAAATTTTATATACACAATTGTTTTGGATGACAATGTGATACTCTATGGATAATTAGTAAAAATTAATTACCACTTAATGTTGTGATTCTGTCATATGTATATACATAATTATATTAATTGTAACTGTTAATAAAAAGTAGCTAAAATAAAGTTTTTCTTTGTTGATCTAAGTATGAATTGACTTAAATATTTTTATATTACTTGTTTATTTAGCAACACTTATTTTTAAAGAATAAAATATGTTTAGAGCGTAATAATTTACATTTTCTAAAGAAATAATCAAAATTGTCCATACGTTTCTGTAAAAAAGCCTATCTTTTAAACTTAATAATAAAGCATGCGTATATTAAAATTCTGTGAAAGTGGTCATAATACAAAATCGAAATACGTACTTTGAAATATCCCCAAAAGTGGAAAGTAGTTTTCATCAAACTGAAAAAGAAAAGTGAAATAATGTAATTAGGCTGCTGACGAAAGAAAATGAAGCTTATCGCATCGAAGTATATCGCATTTTTAGCTATATCGTGTTGACGAAACTTTGGCTATTTCACCATCAGCAGTAAAATAAATCCCATTTAAAAAGAAATATATTGATATTTTCCTTTCCTTGTAAGAAACAGTAAAACGTTTATTGATTTTTATGTACGCGAACTTATCTTCGTCTATCTGTTTATATTCTCTGAACAAGAAGAGATCGAGAGGCTTTGGTTTCTTTTATTCTATTTTCCAATTACATGTTGTTACCGCTAATGTCGTTGTTTCTTTTGCAATCTAAACATCGCCGAAGCTTGTTCGAAGATAAGTTTTAATTTGTTAAGTTGCCACTTGCAGGAGCGGGGGATTTGATTTTTGGAAAGTGAGCGAATAGATAAATGTTTACTATGGCTTGCTTCATTTTCAGAAAAGTTATCTTATTACTACAGTTTCTAAATGAAACGAACTACAGATGACGTGTGTAAAAGGATGGATCACGGTTACACGGTTCTGATTAATAAAAATAAATATTATTAATCAGAATTTATAGTAGGGAGATCAGGAGGAATATAATCAAGAATAATAATTTCAAAACTCATTTTTTTAAAACGGGGAGGGGTTTTTGAAAAAATAGAAAAGGGTGAGATCTAAATGTTTAGATAGATTATTTTAGACACAAAATAAATTTATTTTTCAGCAAACTAAATAACCAAAACTGATTATTGTTGAACAGTGAGTGATGAGTAATACAATGCATGTTGTATTTCATAACCCCAACTCTCATTTACTGCACCGTCGACTCAGTCAGATATAAGTTTTTTCCGTCTTTCCGTTTATCGTGCACTGTCATTTTAAAAGTAGGTTTTTTTTAAAAAAAAAAAAAATTAAAGTATCCGACTACGTTCGGAACCGTGATTTTAAAAAACCGCATAAATGGGGAATTTGCATGATATTTAGTGCACTTAGGTTAGAATACATGAATAAAATTGTTTTAAGGACATTTTGACAAAAAAAAATTATTTAAATACAATATTTTTGTCAAAAAAGTAACTTAGAATAACCTTTTTTCAAAATGTTCTCCTTTTATGAAGACTGCTTTTAAAACAATAATATTTTGCTTATACAAAGTAAAAACTTCTCCAGAGAATCTGAACTATTTTTTTTTTGAAAATTCACATTATTTTCAGAGTTACAACCTATTGAAATAATTATCGGCGTTTTTTTCTTAAAATTTCTCCCCTCTGTTGCCATAAAACATGGATAAACCTTCTAAGTTATATATTTCAAAAATTCTATTTGATACTGTACAGAGGTCTGAGCTATACACAGGCAAAATATTACTATAATAGAAGCATTTTTCACAAAAGGAGAATATTTTGAAAATGGGTCATTCTATGTTTATTTTTTTTGTCAAAAGATTGTACTAAAATAAATTTTATTTTAATAATATTATTAAAACAATTTTATATGCATTTTCTAATCTAAGTGACACTAAATATCATAAATATTATCCAGTTATAAGCTTTTGCAAAATCATGGTTCCGAACGTAATCGGATACCTTTAGGAGGTTCACCCATATGACTGCTGTTTTTTAAGCATCGTTAGGGAAAATTTTTTTGTTGACCATTAAAAACAAAGAACATTAAGGTTTTTTTATTATTTATTTATATGTATTTTAAGAGTACATGTATAAAAGTTTTGCCGAAAATGTCCAATAAAACGTTAGTTATAGCGCTCTGAACACACACCCTCCTCCAAAAAATGGACGCTCACTTTCCCTACAATTCCGGCTTATTGGCTTATCTGAAATAAGAATCAATAACCCCGTTTCAATCTATAACTGTAAATGCACAAAATTATTTATACTCAATTAAAAATATCAAAAAATAGAATTTTGATAGACCTTTGAAGAAAACGTTTCGAATTTTATGGATTTTTTTGTAATGTTTTTCTTATAAAAAAATAGAAAGATTTTTAACTTTGGAATTATCATAGTACATTTGGTGCGTATATATCTACTGAGTGTACCCTATAAATTTATAGTCATTCGGTCAAACTGTTCTTGAGATATGATGGAGGAAAGTAGAGAGAAACGCGTTTAAAGTTTAAAGTCCAATTAAAACAATGAAAATGTTAGCTTAACGCTACAAACAGCTGCTCTTCCAACACCTGCTTCTTTATAACGACTTCAAATTTACCATCCTATTCTTAACATTTTAAAGAAGCTATTTATGAAAAAACAATTTTTTTTCGATTTTTTGAACCCATCACATAGTTGAACCCCCGTAACACTAAAAAAGGTGCCTGGTGTGTTATTTTCAAACTATTTAGTAGGCCTCTTCTCATAGATTTAATTATAAACTGTCCAGTTTATCAAGATAATTATTAAACTTTTGAAATAATGTTATATATGTCAAGACTATTGGATCGCTGGTTATTATTAAGATTGTTTTTAACTTGGTATTGTTAAATTAATTATCAAATACATAGTTCTGTACTGATACATCGTTACTAATATTATAAACGTGAAAATTTCTGTGGATGTTTGGTACTCTTTCACGCAAAACCAGCTGAATGGACTTTAATTAAATTTTACAATAAAACAGCTCATACATCAGTATAACACATATACTATAATTTATAAAGATATTATATGAAGTGTCCAAAATATAACGATAATTGTCAAGTAAGTAAGTAAAAATTCTGCCATCTGCAAAAAAGCCCGTGACAGCATATATCTATTTCTTATGAGAAGCCAAACTTTGTATTTTGTTTTGCCTACGCCAGGCGCCAGGAACTGCGAAAGCTTGAACAGGAGGAGTGTGAAGCTGATTACAATTTTAAAATAAAATAAATACAACAAAAAGTAATATTAACGTATTATACTTCCAGATATATAAATTACTTATACTATTTTAAGTGTTCATTACACAAACTTTGTAACAATGTGTTACTTTTAATGAGCAGAGATCAGCTTAGGAAGGTATTTTCAAAATTTGAGCCAGTAGAGCGTTACGGGGAGTTATAGATAAAAACAAATCCTTTTTATCAGCTATTAGATCTACAGACTTAAAATTTAACAAGCAAGGTTTTTTTTATTCAGCGAGATATGCAAAAAGCTTTTTTTTGTTTAATTTGCAACTCACGTAAAATTAACTCATTAAGATATTCTTTATCCTTCAATCCTTGTTTATAAATATATTATATGTGTGTAAATGCGTATTTTTTACAATGGCAGAATGTATTTCGTTTTATGCTTCACTTCAGTGAATTAAAAATATTTTTTAAATAATGCTTTATTTTTCGACTTATTATTTTGCTCGAATCCCCCTTGCTGGATTATCATGTCCCTCTGGGGGAACGCCCAACACTTTGAGAGACACTGGAGGACATCTTTTGTTCTTGGGTGGATTTTGAAATTCTGAAAAACTATTTCAATCCACCCTTAGTGTATAACCGGAGTGTGCATTAAGTCGATCGCGATCGACCGGTGGACCGCCAAGACATTTTGAGGTGACCGCCTTCACTAAGACCTAATAATCATTCCATCATACGAAGGGGTCTAGAAATACCGTATTTATTCAAATCAAAGCCGCGTTTCAAATTCTCAAAAAGATTTTATGAAAATTGAAAAATAGTCTAAAGGGTTTATTGATATCCAATTTTATGAAATTAAAATAAATTTAAAAAGGAAACTCATAAGAAGTGAATATCAGTCATTTTATCAGTATTATAAACTTTGAAGCAAATGCATGAGACTGTAATTGCTCTAAATACCCCATCCAACAAGTTTTTTTCCCTTCAATTATAATCCGTGTCCAATTTTTAGTAGCATTAACATTAGGGGGAAAGTGTGGCTTAGATTCGAGTAAATACCTTGTTTTAAAAAATACGGAGGAAAAAATCGAATCTTAAGAGGTAATTCCGTTGAATAGAAAATGCACTTCTCTCTCGTTAATTGGAGGTTATTTTACAAAGAAAATCGTAAAATGTTATTGGTTCCAGAAAAAAGTTCGCAAAAAAGAGAATTTCGTAAAATGGAGGTCCGACTGTATTGTATACTTTCTTTGAGTTCACTACACCTACGCCACTTGGTGGACCACAACACATTGAAAAATTAAAAGTAGCCCGTGCCCTTGAAAAGTCTGCCTACCCCTGGTGTATAATGAAAAGACTCGTCCCCTGTTCACATATTTTATCAATCTCATTCATTGACTATTTAATGTATAAACTTTAAATCCTAGAACAATTCAATTAGTTTGCTTATAACAGGTATATAATTTTAGATTTCGTTAATACATTTGATTGACAAACGTTGAAACAAAATTCCAACTTTTTTTCTTTAATTTCTAAAATAGAGTTTATTAGCCATTTTTTAAATTTTTTTTTAATTATTTCCATCAAAAATAGCATTTTTTGAATTTTTTCTATTTCTACCAATTAGAAGTGAATCCCAAACGCTTGACGTATCTACTACTTTAAAGAATAATTACAAAATAATTACATAAAGAAGCGTCCTTCAAACTGTAGTGTGCGCCTCCCAAAAGGGTATAATAACACTACGTGAGGGGCGCAGGAAAAGAAGCAAAAAGCAAAATGCATTCTGACGTAATAAACAATTAAATGCATATTTCGATTAATCTAATACACCTATAAATGTATCTGTACTGCACAATGCATGGATAATTAATTTAACAATAATTAGTTAATCGGACACAGTACGTTTCATTTGACCAAAATCGGCAAAAAAAAAAAATGAAATTTAATTTGTTTAGCCTAAATTATTCCTTATAAACTTTTCTATAACCTCGCAAAATTTAAAAGCTCTAAACTTAAAAAACGCAGAATTATGATATATTTCACGTTCGTTTTTATTCACATCCCTATGGAAAATCAAAACTTTAAACTGACTGATCTCTGAAAGATAAAATAGCTAGTTTGTCTTCATTTAAAATGCTAAGGCTTTTTTTTCTATTGCGCCTAATACTTTGAATTTTTTTTACCCATGGCTAATAGTACATGTAGCAAAAGTTCGTATTTATTTTTGAATCAAAGCAAAATTTATTCTTTTAAAAAAATAATTGAACTGAGAATTTATACATTTTTTTTGAGGAATTTTCAATAAACATTCATATAAAGAAGTATTGTATGAATACCAATCAGGTTAACGCAAAACCCATACCAACTATTTTTATAAATAGTTTGACGTACTTGAAAATCAAATTTTATGCATGTACGTAAATTTTTGTAGGAGGAGTAGCATTTTAAAATCATATTTCACAAATTTTAAGTTTTTTCCTTAAAAAATAACATGACTAGCTTTTTATGAAATTTTGAGCACAAAATCAGTTTAACATAGTGTACATACATAGGAGGCAACCAAAAAATTTTAAAAATCCTTAAATTAAAATTTTTTGCGTAAATCATTCCAATGCCCCCTTAAGAACACTTTTAATAATTAGTAGTAACCTTATGGTCTTCTCATATATAAAAATATAGGCAAAATTGAATACTTATATTGATAATTTGTAAGGTTTATAATTAAAGTGATGTTGTAGAGCTTTACGTCAAGGAACATTATTATCGAATTCAATACATTGTTATTATATGGAGAGAGGGTGACTAAAATTATGACTGAATCGACTTTCACATATTTAAAGTTTGAGAACCACTGCATTTAAGTGTAATGCTTTCCTTAGAAAAACGTGTCTAATGTTATTATTTACAGCTGAATTTTATTACAAAACTGTATGAATTTTCTCTGACAATAATTTTATCAGAATCTTAGATTACATACATTTTGTTATGTTATGGAGCCTATGTTATGTTTTGGTTTTGCAATGCTTTCTTATATTCGCCTTGGGCCCCAAAGCCTGACTTGGCAGGATGATCCAAACACTCTTCGTTACGTCACTGCCTTTAATCCTGTCTCACTCGTGTAACCATGATACATGGAGTAAAGTACACACACACGCCAGTTTCTGACGTAATCTTACTTTTTGATGACGATTAAAATCCCGACCATGTGGACAGAAAACTAAAATAAATAGATGCGTGTCCTCAAGGACTCGACCAAAGAATTAAAAGTTACTGAAAAGGATACTGAAGGGAATTATTACACACACACACATTTATTATAATTAATAAATATATGTAATTTTTCCTTCACAACGGATATAACATAGAAATATCACGTTATTAATTATTAGAAATCTAGAATTCATTTGAAATCCATTGAAAAAAATAATTGGTACACTTTTTGAATAACAACATGACATATATCTATAGGGTAGAAATCACCATTAAATCACAACAACTTTTCTGGTAAGTATTGAAGATATTTACAGTGCTTATCAAATACTGAGGCAGCATACGTACGACTGATCAAAGACAAATATCCTCATCGATTCGTCTTTTCAAACTGGTCTTCGTTAATATTCGACGAAAGTGTTCTCACGCAATACACAGCAAAAAACAAAAATGAAAAGCCTCGCTCTCAAATCCTTTTATTCTGAAGCTACTTAGTACCATATAAAATAAACATAAACAAAAGTTTTGGATTTCTTCCAGTTTCGAATGCTGCTTTTGTTGTCTTATAAAAGATTAAAAGTAAGAGAATGAACAGTAATTTATAATGCATTCATGGAAACTTAGAGCTTTTGCTGCATACTCTCTTATTTCCGATTTGGAAAGCGAATCTTTTGTAAGAAGCAGTACGGAGAAAACAACAACAAAAAATTCATAGTACTGTATGATTGAATCTGATTATCTTTATTTGAAAAATTACTTTGAAGATTTTTATTGCCTTGAAACCACGAAATATCTTCAGGATAAGATATTTTAAAATTTTAATATATATTTGAAGAACGATATCAAAAGGTGAATAGATATTGCAAATATAGTTGTACGCATCATAATTTTTTATATTTCCACAATAAATTTCTAAATATTTTGCTATTTTGAATAGATTTTGCTGCATAGTTTTGTTTATTCATAGTAGAAACCTACGGCATATCCAATTTTCTACCATAGAGTGGAATGTATCATGGCAGAAAATTGTAGGTATGTCGATTGATTATGTCTATATCAGGTTTGGTGCATATCATCTATGCTATATTGAAGTATCCTCAAAGAGCTTATAAAATAAAATTATATAAAAATTTAAGGATAAATAAGGCGTAAAAATATCATATAGGCTCAAATTTAGGAGTTATAGAAGCCAACTAGCTCTGATTATGCATCGTAAAAAAATGCATGAAAAAATGTTTTAAAGTATGTACTACTTTGTACTCAAGTGGAAATGCGGAGAAGCTCTAGCACAAACTGGTGATTAATTATTGTGAAAATGAAGAACACTTTATTATATATAGACACTATGAACAAAAATTATGTAAATTTATTTTGACCTCATTGCAGCAAATATATTATTATGACCTAAATGCTGCACATTGTTTATAACAAGGAATACACATTTGTAAGCAAAACATCTTATTAATTAGAAGAAAACACCAAAGTATAAATTGTTTGTATTTATCTATTAATGCTAGTAAATTATCTAACTACTTAAAAATAAATTCCAAAGATAATTGAGTAATTTGTTTTCATAGTTTGAATTTTAGGAGACTTGGAATTAATGACCTAAAAATCGTTAAACGTATCTCAAAATACTCCACGTGCCTAAAAGCACTAGAAGCATTTATAAGAGTTTATAATTATAAATTAATTAACTTTTTTTCATCATTAAAGCAATTTAAATTATCCTTGCAGAAATTTTGAAATGCTAACGACTATCATGGAAGCGATTCTTAAATGACGACTATAGTTGACTTCGATTTTCAGGGTGGCCAGAATTAAACTGCAAGTGTTCAAGAGGGGCTGGAGAGAAAACTACCGGGAATATTCCAATGAAAATTGGTATCTACACGTTTCAGAACATGCATAAGTCAAATATGCAGAGGTAAAATATTAATAATAAAAAAAAAACAAAAAACGAAAGTTCACCCTATATATAGATGGCGCTGTGCCATGTTTCAATGCTTATTGACGACATATATGCAAATTTTGACAAGTTTTATGTAAGACCACATTAAGTAATGATGTTGAGAGAAAAATTGATTCCAGCATTGCGAGAGAGACATTGTTTAGGAACCACGGTTATGACGGATTGTTTACGAGTCCTATCACTAACCCTCTTGGGGAATCTTTGGGCTAGTATTCGCGTTTACTTCACAGACATCCCTTTCAAGAAGAAATCACGATATTCAGATTAGTTCGACTATATAAAGTCAGAGTTTGTAATTATAGTAGAATATGGGGTGGAGGAACGTTTCGCGTTCTATTTCCCAAATATGTCAAGCTTCATTCAATTATAGTAGAAGGAGTTAGAAGCTGCTACATTCGTTACGCAGGTAAGATTGAATAAAGTTGACTTTCGCATGTTAAGATTAAAAGTGGAGTTTGGTCACTGTGTTAAATTAGTACATTTAAGGTTAGAAATCCACGTTAGATTAGATTGAGTTAAACAAGTTACTTGCGCATATTTGTTTAATAGTCATTGCTTTCTCCGTGCTACTCCTTTGATATTCACTTTGAGAATAAGTTGTTGTTGGTTAGTGTGTTTAAGTAAATAAATAATTGTTTTTAGGGAAGTCTCTGGTTCTGCTTTAATTCCTCCCCCATCCTTAGGTAAGCAAGACAGTGAAGGAGAAACTTCAAGTGTAAGTCGTTCACACGGTATGTATACAGGACGGAGCACTCCCTCACATCGTTAAACCTGTTAAAAAATTGCTACATATATTTTTGGTGTGGACCGAGTCATAAGCAGATGTTTCGAAAACATCTGGCCCCCATGTTCACCGGACCTTAATCCTTGAGAATTTTATCTGTAAGGACATCTGAAAGATATGGTTTATAGCGATAACAACATACTTCTGTTGCTGATTTGAAATCTACTCTAACGAGGCACGTGAGGTGTGTTACAACAGAGATTTTAAATGCGATGGTGGACCATGCTGTTTTATGTTTTAAGCATGTTGTTGCATCTGGTGGTTCGCATATTAAGCAAATCATGTGATAATTTCATTTAATAAATAATAGTTTAGTTGTTTTCCAAAGCGTTTGTATGGATTGTTTAATTTGTGTTCTTAATTTACGTTAATTATTTGATTACACGATACTGTTAAAATTTAACTACTGAAGCGAATTATGTAGATTTCTGATAAACATTAAGTGATTTTGTATGTTGTTTATATACGTCTTATAATGTCATTATGCTCTATGCCTATCGGTTTTGGAAGTTGCATAAACCACCGGTGAACTTTGAAATGCAGTACAGCGCCATCTATCGGGGTAATATGGCGATTTCCTTTTTTTGCATATTTGATTTGCGCATGTTCTGAAACGTGCAGATACCTAATTTCCCTGGAATATTACCAGTGGTTTTCTCTCCAGCACTCCTTGAACACTTGCTGTTTAATTATGGCCACCCTGTATATGAGTGTTTGACTAAAAAATAATATCTTTTAAATCTCTGTAAAAAAAGTAAAAAAGTCAAAAGATGTACAAAATAAATGCTTTTAAGATTATAAAAATTATGTATCTAAAACTGTAAAAAAGAGAGAAGAATTACTTTGATGATAGTTTTATTAATTCAGCAATATTGATCAAAAGAATATGGAAGTTAAATGGACAAAATAATATATATATATATATTAGTTAAAAAATGACAAGGTCACAGAACCCAATCAATTGCTGTTTTCTTTCCTCTAATCATTAATCACAATGAGTATTCCATATAAAAATGATCAATATATCTAAAAGATTAATATTGGCGATTAACTGTGAAATTTAGTATTGTTGCTATAAATCATTTCCATGTATTCAAAAAAGTAACAAAGATTTATGCAGTCATAACAAAACGATTCTTCAGTTTATTCTATAAGAAATCAAGCAGATTAATTTGGGGGGGGACGCATTCTTGAAATAACATCACTTTCGATACTAGTAATTTTTCTTAATTTTTGGTGACTCTTTGCACGATCAAAAAAGTTCGAATTCCAAATTATGTCCTTTCAAAAGGATGAAAAATAATTAGTATCAATAACCTTTATCTTTTTTCATATCATTTAAAAATGATATGAATGCACTCCATATCTCATTTTCTCTTAGAAAAATGGATTATGTAGTAATATTACTTTAAAGTTCTTATAATTAAGAGAGGGAAATTCTCTCTTTCTAAAAAACAACTTTAACTTTAAGTAATTTTAATAACTGTAACAAAATAATATATTTCCCACACATTTTTGCAAATTGAAATCCATTCTTTTATGTTTTTCTTAAAATAAGAGCCCCCTGAGTTTACGGCTCTGAACTGATTCCAATATGATCTTTGATCGAATTCAATGAATCTGTATTTTACAATGTGCATGCTAATGAGATAGTTGTTCTTATTATCATATATATTAGAGAAAACGGAACTTGAACAAGAATTGGAATTTTCAAAGAATGATTTCATTGTGCATCGTTGCGTTGGATATTAAGTTTAGTAACCAGAAACAATGATATTGTTTGGAACCAATTAAAGTAGTTTTTAATGGAGTTTCCTTTCATTGAATCATCAAAATTTTAGAATTATAACTTTATAATCAATTCTGAAGTATTTGATGACAAAAAGTTCTTGTTAGTTTATTTTTTGATGCCCTTAATATTTTGTTTACTTCAAGCCTATAAAATAAACATTTAAAAAAACTCCTTGTTTATGTTCATTAAATTGCCGAAGTAAAGCGTTAGTTCATGAGTTTTTGCTATAGTTTATCGAATTTCAATTTAAATTAATAATTTTTTTAAAGCATTTGTTGTTATATCTATTATTAGTTATTAGATCTAAGCCTTCCTTCTTCTTTCCTTTCTGTTGGCATGTTCCTTTCACGGAGTACAGGTACATTATAATAGGTGTTTTGTGAAAATTGACATCCAAAGGGTGTGCTTTAAGGTATCCGATTACGTTCGGAACCGTGCTTTTAAAAAAGCGTATAAATGGATACTTTTCATGATATTTAGTGCCACTTAGATTAGAATACATGTATAAAATTGTTTTAAAGACATTTTGACAAAAAAATTATTTAAATACTATATTTCGGCAAAAAATTAACTTAAAATAACCGTTTTTTCCAAATGTTCTTCTTTTGTGAAAAGTCCTTCCTTCTATTATAATAATACTTTCCCTGTGTAGCTCGGACCTCTGCAGAGAGGCTCAATTATGATTTTTGAAAAATTCACATTATTTTCAGATTTACAACCAATTGAAATAATTATCGGCGTTTTTTTCTTAAAATTTGTCCCCTCTGTTGTCGTAAAACATGGATAAACCCCCTTCTAAGGTATATATTTCAAAGCTTCTAGTTGAGCCTCTGTACAGAGGTCTGAACAGGCAAAATATTATTATAATAGAAGCATTTTTCACAAAAGGAGAATATTTTGAAAATGTGTCATTCTTTGTTTATTTTTGTCAAAATATCGTATTTAAATATTTTTTTATTGTAATACTGTTCTTAAAACAATTTTATATAAATTTTCTAATCTAAATGACACTAGTTATCATAAATATTATCCATTTATATGCTTTTGCAAAATCACGATTGCGAACTTAGTCGGATACCTTTGTGAATTATAGATAAATATATTCCCGTTATTGAACTATTAGACCTACAGACTTGGAAATTTAGCTGTCATGTTCCTTTTACGGAGAAGAGACCTCTAATAAAGAGATTGCGAAAACCAACCCCCAAGCGAGGTTTCGACGGGCTAAGTGTTGTTATGGAAAGATATTCCCGTTTCTTAAATATCAGACCTCAGACTTGAAATTTGATAGACATGTTCTTTTTATGGAGTAGAAATTCACTACAAAAGAGGTTTTGCATTAGCAGACCACCAAGGGGGTTGCCAGGAGTTAGAGGGGCGTTATAGATGGATATTCTCGTTTTTGAACAATTAGACCTAAGACTTGAAATTTTACAGGTATATTCTTTTCTTTAAGTAGAAATCCGTTAAGAAAGGGTTTTGTGAAAATTGAGATCCAAGGTTTTTATATCTAAAAAATATTTTCGCGTTTATAATTAACTTCACTTATAACAGTGTTTGTCAAACTGTGGGGGAGGAGCATGGCAACTCTACAATTGGGGGGCGAGCATATTGAAAAGTCCAAGACGAAAGATTATTTAAAAAAAAATATTAATTTAGTGAAAGTAAACAAACAAAATACATTCTGATATAATAAAAAATGAAATACACATTTACAGTTATATATATTACGCTTATAAATGTAGCAGTGCTGCACAATGTATTTTATAATTAATTTAACAATACTAAGATAAGAACAAGTTTAATAATTACCAGTGATCCCCATGGGTTGGTTATATATAAAATTGTATACAAAAATTAACACTTATCTTGATCCTTTGTATGGTTTATAATTAATCCCTTAACTGCCGGTTAAAAGTTACGCGATTCGCTCCTCAAGGTCAACCGTTTTCCACGTAGGAGCGCGTATGTCATGTATTCGGGTAGGGGGGGGAAGGAATAAAGAAGCAAATAATGTGAAATAAGTAAATCCTTCGCAAGCATTGTTGTCAAGGCCCTTTTATTGCATTTCAAGGCCTTCGGAATAATTTTATGGATAGCAGTGCACAGAAGAGATCGAAACTTGGGAAAGACGTATATATACGTCCGGGGATATTAACGATTTGACTGAGTGAGACGTTTATGTACACCAGTGGTACTTAAGGAGGTAAAAGTCAAATCGTAGTTTTTGAGTCAAAGAACAGTAATTTCAATACATTGTTATATTGTATAAGGGGGACGCGATGAAAATTATGATTGAATATTGGGTCGCGAATATTGAAACTTTGAGAAACACTGGCTTACAAAAATGAAATTTGAAAAAGCATAATTTTTGCTGAGCAGTGGCCAGATAAGAAGAGTGTTTTCAGTAGTCGTCTCACATGGGTATTACGGTTCATTACAGATATAAAAAAATCCCTATTTTCAACTATTAGACATACAGACTTCAAATTTGACAAACAAGGTTTTTTGGGCAAAAGATTTGCTAAAAAGCCATTTTTATATTTAATTTACAGTTCACTTAAATTAAACACATAAACAATTTATTTTTTCTTCCATGGCTATTGCTTTATTTACCATTCACTCGTGTTGTAACGGCGTGGCGCATAGTACACTAGGAGGCTTGACACATAGCACACGATAGACTAGAAAGAGGGCGCTGCTCTGAACTGTTTTTGGCCTTTGAGCGGGAAGGAGAGAAGAAGAGGAGTCTCGAACAAAAAAATGGAGGACGCTGCCTGTAGTTTCCTATGTGACTTTTAATTGTGAATAAAAATATTAGTATAGTGATGCGTTTTGAAGGAAATAAATAAAACGGTAAATCCGGTTAATTAGAGCTGATTAATTCAACTACAAGACGATATTACAGACTGGTGGCAGCGATGGCATGATGAAACTGAAAACAGTGTCTTTAACAACAAAAGAAATAGTTGGGGTAAGTACTTTTTCTATCTGAAAGTACCTTCGGGCGTATTTTAAATTTGATCTCAATTTTTGTATTAAAATATGGGTACTAATTAAATACATAAATCATTCTTAATTCACTCTTTGTATTAAATGCTGGATTTTGATTATTTTAAAGCCTTTTACTTATCCCTGCTATTCTCGTTAATTTATGATTTGTTTTTAAATAAAAACAAAAATTTATCCTATAAAAAGAAAGAAAATTGATTTTGTCTGTGGTTGAATTGAGTATATAAAATTGCTCTTTTTTGTTAGTTTTAGTTAGTGTATTCTGATTTAAAACTGTGTTTTCTATGTGTGTGTGTGCGAGAGATATAAATTAAAAGATTCTCTCAATGGTGTTTAAAAAATCTGTATTGTAAAAACAATATTAAAAATTTGTGAAGAGTGAATGATAAATAACTTATGAAAATTGTGATTATAGCACGATTTGAAGGTGCAGTGAAAAAAATATATGTATAAAGTGTATTAAGTAGAAATATTTTTGATTTTGCTGAGTCAACGAAATATTTATGACTCTTCTCTTTTACTGAGAAAAAAAAGCTGACTCATTACGTTTCAGAAGTTCTCAAGGTTAAATGCATAAATTATGTAGCTATTCCAATCATATAAGAATTTGTTTTTTATATGTTGTTCAGTAAAATTTTTGTTTCTGTGGATTCAGAATACCAGCGGAATTATTTTACTCTCATTATTGTGTTAGATTTTTTTTTTGTTGCAAATAGAAGTGTTTGGTTTTTTTGAAAAAAAAAGTAAATCTGTAGATTTTATTTGAATGGTGTTCTTAGATTTAAAAGTGGTCATTACATTGAAACATTTTTAATAAAAAATGTGTTTGTTTTTACAAATATAAACATCTATTATTATTTTCGAGTTAAGGGTGAAGTTGTAGAATTTCTATAGATAGAATTTTTTAAACACATTTGCTCGCATTTGTTTGTTTTAAATTGAAAATAAACGACAATTAATGAGTGACAAATTAAATTTTGAAGATACTTTATGAAGAGATAATTTGGACTTAAGGTGTATGTTATTGTTTTGCATTGAAATGTTTATTTTTTATTTTTGTGTTTTTTTGATTATTCTGGTATTGTGTGTAGTTACGTAAATATTTCAATCACTTGAAACTTTTGAAAAATAGAATTCTAAAGTCCTGAATATGTATGTATTCGTTATGATTTAAGTGTATATTTGGTACAGTGCAAAATCGATAACTACTTTAGGTAAATAATATATCGAAAAATAAGTTTCTTACTCGTCTTATTTTAATTTTCTTTTTGGAAAGCATTCTGATCTTGTTAGTCCCTAAATCATGGCATATTTAGCTAAAGGTAATAAACCTGATCTTTTGTCAGTATGTGAGGAAATGGGGGTTGAAGTAGATCAGTCCAGCAAGGTGGTAGATATAAAAAAATTGATTCTAAATAGCGAATCTTATGTTGAAGAGGAAGTGAAGATAATTCTCGACAGAGTTATTAGTGATAGGAAAGAACGAGAAAGAAGTAAACATGAAGAAAAAGAAAGGGAAGAAAGAAGTAAACAAGAAGAAAGAGAAAGGGAAGAAAGAAGTAAACAAGAAGAAAGAGAAGAGCGAATGGCTGGAGAGGCCAGACAACACGAATTAGAATTGAGAAAATTAGATTTATCGCAGCAAAATCAACCATTACATGATGAAACTGGAAGAAGAGTTGAAATTGGACCTAAGATTCAATTGACACAAATCACAACTAAATTTGATGAAAAACATGATGAGATTAGTTTATATTTGATTAATTTCGAAAGGAAGGCAGAATTAGCTCAAGTACCAAAGAAGGATTGGGTGGCCTACTTGTTGGCGGTTTTACCAGCAGAACTCTCTAATATTCTAGCTAGAGAACCTACCGAAAGGGCAAATAATTATGATTTTGTAAAATATCTTATATTGAAGAGGTACAGGTTGAACAGCGAAAAGTTGAAGCAATGTTTTTACAAACATCAGAAATCAGCAGAGAAGTCTTGGAGGAATTATGCTCATGAGTTGAATAGTTATTTTACAGAATGGATAGCAGAATTGCAGGTTAAAACTTTCGAGCAACTGAAAGATCTATTAATAACTGAACAATTGAAGTACCGTGTTCCAGCTGAAGTAAGAGAGCATTTTCTTGATGACTGGATCAAGTTAAAAACTCCCTATGAACTTGCAGAGAAATTAGACGAATATGAAAGCATCAAACAGAGTTTCAGAAGAGAAATCTCCAAGAAAAATGGTTACAAATTCCAAGGTGGTGTAAATTATAGTGGTGCCAGACCAAAGGAAACTCCTAAAGATTTCAAGTCAAAATTTCAAATAAAAAAGGAGCCTGTCCATGAAAAAAATCACGAGAAAGACTTTGAGAAGAGAAGACAGCTTCGATGTTATGAATGCGGGTCTTATTCACATCTCAGACCACAATGTAATAAACTAAAGAAGAATTACGAAACAGTCGCGTCTAATGAAACTGTTAGAAATGGTACTGATGTATTGGCCCCATATACAAGTTTAGCAACAGTGAATGGAATTGAAATGCCTATACTACGAGATATGGTGCAACTCTCGATTTAATATGTAAAAAATACGTAAAGCCTTCCATGTTTATAAATGAAACTGTGTGGATTCGAACTCCTCTGGAGGAAACCGCAGTGTGTCTGCCAATGGCTGAAGTTGAGTTGGACTGAGTGTTTGGTCATGTGATTACGAAAGCTGCTGTTTTAAGAGATTCATTAGATCAAGGAAAATATCTTTTGGGAAATAAGACTGCTGCATTGCTTGAAGAAGTGAAGAAGAATAAAGAAATACAAGTGTATATGGTGAACGCTGTTGAAACACGTTCGCAGAAGAAATTGACTGAAGAGAATAAACAAGATCTTAACATTTCAGAAGAAACTATTCTTGAAAGTAACGAAAAGAATAAAGAATCTCTGGATGAACTGGATGATATTTTGCCTTTAATTCAACCTGAAATTTCTGAATCAAATCTTATAAAATTATCTCATAAAGATTTTACAAAGGAACAAATGAACAGTGCTGAATTAAAAACACTGTTTGAAGAAGCTAAAAGCGGGTCTTCAAAGAAAAATCATTATATTGTCGAAAATAACTTACTATTTTTCCAAAAAGAAGATAAGGATGGCACTAAACGAAAATGTTTGGTTGTTCCCGAAAAGTATGGAAAAATTTTGATGACGATAGGTCACGAGGCGGCTGCAGCTCATCTAGGAGTAACTAAAACGAAAGATGCCATATTCAAAACATTTTACTGGCTTAAATGCTTTAGTGATGTTGAGGACTTTGTAAAGATATGCGACAAATATCAAAGTGTGGGTAAACCGCAAGATAAAAAGAAGGCCCCACTAAAAATTGTTCCTGTAATAACTGAAATTTTCACAAAGATTAACATCGATGCAAGTGGACCTTTACCAATGACACCGTCAGAAAATGAATATATAATTACGGCGTTATGTATGTCATCAAGGTATCCTGATGCCATTCCTGTAGCAAACCTTTGCTCAACAACTGTTGTAAATGCATTGTTACACATTTTAAGCCGAATGGGGTTCCCAAGAGAATTACAGACTGAACAAGGCACGTCATTCATGAGTGCACTAACTACGGAATTTTTAGAAAGATTTGGAGTTAAAGTAGTTATATAGAAGTTCTGTTTATCATCCACAAAGCAATCCTGTGGAAAGAATGCACATAACATTGAAGAGGATTCTTCGTGTCCTGTGTCTGGAGGCAATTCCAGATTGGGAGAAAATTCTGCCTCAAGCCCTCTTTGTCCTAAGGACTGTTATACACGATAGTACTGGGTTTTCACCGCTGAACTAGTTCACGGGAAAAATCTATGGACTCCTGTGATGTTATTGTACGAGAAACTGACAGAAGAATAGCATGTAGAAAGCAGTGTTGTAGATTATGTATTTAAACTCATTAATAGAATGAAAAGATGTGAGGAATTGGCATTCCTACACATGGAAGATGCCAAACAAAAACAAAAGTTATGGTATGATCGCCGGACCGTTAAGCGTCAATTTCAACTGGGTGAACTGGTTTTGGTCATAGCTACATCCAGGCCTAACAAGTTATCTGTTCAGTGGGTTGGACCTGGAGAAATAGTGCAACAACTCTCTGAGACAAATTATGTGGTCAAATTCCCAGAGAAGGATAAAACCCACGTCTATCATGTTAATATGCTAAAACCTTATCACCAACGAGAGGAAAATATTAATTTATTGTGCATTAATCCTTTAAAGCATGACGAAGAAAAAGACCTGCCTAGTTTGGAACTTAAAAACGATAGGTCGGGATGGTCCAAAATCATCAGCGTGAGAGGTGCAGTTAAATTCAAAATTATCTCAAATTCAACGAGGACAGCTCAAAGAACTTTAATATGAATATAGTAATCTTTTTCGAATATTCCTGGATGTTCCGATTTAGCTGAACATGATATTGAATTAGAATCTGAACGAGCAATTATATTGCTAAGCCTTATCGTATGTCTCCTCGACAAATTGAAATTCTCATATCAGAAGTTAATAAGATGTTAGAACTGAAAATAATAGAGCCAGGAGAATCTGATTTTACATCTCCTATAATACTTGTTGAAGCTCAGGGAAAGGAAACAAGGCCCTGTATCGACTACAGAAGGTTGAATAAAGTAACTCGGACACAATTCTTTCCATTGCCTAATATCGAGGAACTTTTAGAAAAGGTATCGGCAGCTAAATATCTATCTATCTTGGACCTTAATCGAGGGTATTGACAAATACCCCTGAGGCCCCGAGCGCAAAGGTACGCATCGTTTGTGACAACATTTGGAACATTTAAGCCATTGAGGTTAACTTTCGGTCTGAAAAATGCGCCCTATTACTTTAGTCGACTTATGGCTAACTTATTAAGAAATTGTGAAGACTTTGCAGTTCCCTACCTAGATGATATAGCTATCTTTTCACTAGCCTGGGATGATCACCTAAGGCATCTAAAAGATGTATTTGATCACCTACGCTCCACTAAATTACATATCAAGCCATCCAAATGTCAATTTGCTCAAACATACGTTTAATATATTGGACATTTGGTAGGCCAAGGCTTAAGAATACCTGGAGAATTAAAGGTTCAGGTCATTAAAGATTTCCCAATCCCCACTAACAAGACGCAAGTTAGAGCCTTTTTAGGATTATCTGGCTATTATAGAAGATATATTTCCGAATTTTCAGTATTCGCAGCTCCACTGACAGATTTACTTAAGGGCCGAAATCGAAAATCAACCATTGACTGCAACAGTTCTTGCCAGAAGGCATTCGAGGAGCTCAAGACAAGACTATCTAAAAATCCAGTTTTATACAGCCCTGATTTCACAAAACCCTTCATCATTCAGTGTGATGCATCCAATCTTGGAATAGGCATTGTGTTGTCGCAAGTATGTGAAAACGAAGAACATCCCATCATGTTCCTGAGCAAAAAGCTGTCGCTTGCAGAACAAAAATATAGCACTACGGAAAAAGAATGTGCAGCCATTATTTTTGCCGTGCAAAAGTTGAAATGCTATCTTGATGGACACCAAAAATTTGTCTTACAAACTGCCCATAATCCCTTGGTCCGGTTAGAGAAAAATACTGGGACTAATCCAAGACTCTTAAGGTGGTGCTTAATTTTGCAAGCATTTAATTATGAGATTTCTTATCGGAAGGGAAAACAGAATTAGAATGCTGATAGTGTTTAAGCCGTATCCCTTAAAACTTGAAAAAAACACACACACTTGTAATGAGAATTGATGGAAAAATAAGAATTTTCTTTGTATTATTATTTTTTTTGTCTAGAATGATTGGTATTTGTATATTAGTATTAATATTTGATATTAGTATTTTAATTTTTTTGATATTTTGTATTTGTATTTTAAACTTTGATATTTTGTATTGGTATTTTAAAATTTGATATTTGGTATTAGTATTTTAAACTTTTGTATTTGTATTTTGATATTTGGAATTTTTTATTTTAAAGTTTGGTATTAATATTTAAAAAATTTTTTTGATAGTTGTATGTTATTTTTTGGTAATTAATATTTGTATTTGTATTTTAAAGCTTGAATTTGGTAGCAGTATTTCACCAAATGATATTTTGTATATGTTAAAGTTCACATAGATTAGTAGGGATAAGTTTAATGCCTTCCTTAAATTAAGGTACTAATTTCGGATAGAACAGGTACTTGCACGTTATTTTTTTAAATATTTTTTAGCTCCGTTTAAAAGAAAAGGATTTCAAGAGGTAATTCTTGACTCTCTACTGCTGCATAAACTGATCCTATGTCAAGTATTTTTCAGGTATAACAGTAAAACTTTCCACTCAACTATCGTGAAAAGTTTTCTCCAGGATGGGAGGAAATAATTAGACTGTAACGGCGTGGCACATAGTACACTAGGAGGCTTGACACATAGCACACGATAGACTAGAAAGAGGGCGCTGCTGTGAACTGTTTTTGGCCTTTGAGCGGGAAGGAGAGAAGAAGAGGAGTCTCGAACAAAAAATGGAGGACGCTGCCTGTAGTTTCCTATGTGACTTTTAATTGTAAATGAAAACATTAGTATAGTGATGCGTTTTGAAGGAAATAAATAAAATGGTAAATCCGGTTAATTAGAGCTGATTAATTCAACTACAAGACGATCTTACAGTGTGAAGAACGTTTATACCAGTCACTCTTGTACAGTTTTGTTTTAAGTGTTTAGCTGCTGAAAGAAACCAAAAAATGTATAACGAGGTGAACATACTGAATGAGAAATTGTGTTACAGTTTTATAAAAAAAAATAAATAAAATAAAATAATCTATGCAAAAAAAAGCGTTAGATGTCTTAGAAAACTTCTTGTCAATTTTATGGCAGCCTTTCACTATGTTAATAACAAGTGCGTATCTTAGAAAACTATAATTGTATTCAACGATGCTTAACATTAATGATAGGTCAATATAACCGATGTTTTCAGCTTGTACGCAAGGCAATTAAGCATAATATTTCATGACAAATACACTCAGAAACATTGTAAAAAGTGACCCAAGCAGAAAACATCCTATTGAAATGAAATTTAATACACATAATGACACATATGAGACATTCATTTGATCTAAAAAACAAGACAATTAAACGAATACAGGGTGTTCAGCGACACAAGCACTGGGCAACTTCAATGACGTGTTGGACCACCTCCAACTGCAATACATGCCGCCACACGGTCCGACATTGAGCTCATTAGACACCTTATGTTGTCCTGAGGCAGATGGGCCCACAAATCTTGAACAACCAACTCTAAATCATGCACAGAGTGACACGATGGTATCTGCCGTTTTAGCTAATCCCACACGTGCTCTATAAGGGACAAATCGGGGGAGTGAGCCCGCCATGGAAAAGTCTGAAAATGACGTAGAAAGTCTTGAGCAACTCTTGCTGCATGCCGACGAGCATTATCTTGCTGGAAAATTGCCCCTGAGTGACCATTTAGGAAAGGTCCTACATGGGGTCGAAGAATATCATCAACGTAACGTTGGCCCGTTAAGGTTCCACGCATCACATTTAAAGTGGACCGGCTATCATTGGCTATGGCCCCCCAGACCATTACGCCAGCTGTGCGGGCAGTGTGGGGGGAATTGTACTGCTCACCAGGGTGCCTCCACACCCGTACACGGTTATCATCTGTCCCCAAAACAAACCGGGTTCATCACTTAACACAACCTTTTGCCAATCTGTGACATACCACATTGAGCTGGCTTGGCACCACTGTAGACGCAGTTGCCGATGTTCCGGTGTTAAAGGAGTGCACGGAAAGGGCGCTTGGTTTTAAGATTTGATTCTGCAAGGTGTCTGGAAATTGTTGGTGGAACCATTGCTACGCCTACGTCTGCTCGTATCGTTGAACGAGTCACTGCGGGGTCCACAAGTGTTGCCACACGATTCTTCGATACTCTCCTCGTGGTCTTCCTTGTCGCTCCAGACCCGGATTTCCGCGCGTGGGTACCTTCTTGTGTCCACTGCTCCCAACAATTTCTAACGGTACACTCCGAACGAACCAAATGGCCAGCAACACGGCGCGTCGACCAGCCTGCAGTTTTCTTTCCGATGATCAGGGCTCTCTGAAACTCGCTTAACTATGAGAAATGTCTTCTAGCACGTTTACCTGTCATCTTTCACTTACCAAAGTGTTCCTACAATCGGCGGGTAATCGTCACGTTTATGAAGCTTCGAATTTGCGATGGCTTTTATAGCCTCTTTTCACCCTCTTCCTGATTGTAGCTTCACCTCGACGTGTATGATCATGCGTATTGGCACAAAACTTGGATCATTTGCATATCACATTACGCTGTACTTATTTGCAAAGTTTCGCGATTGTACTTAGCTTTCTTCTTGGGTCGCTATTTTCAATGTTCCTGACTGTAATAATACAAAAGAAATAACCTATAAACAAAAACCTGCTAAATTTAAGTAAACAAAATAAACCTAATAGAATGGGATGTCTGGAAAAATAAATAATATTTTTAATGAGCCTAATTTTTTCCTCTTTCGAAATGCAGTAGTGTTAATTATTGGACACTCAAAATATCCAGTACGAATTGCATCAGATGAACTATAAAGCTATTCCACATGGTCCAAATGCTTTGGGATAAATTTCCATTGACAGTATGGATTTTCTTTACGCTAGTTAAAGATAATTTAAATCACAGCAAAGGTAAAAGAAATAAATAAAAAAATGTTAATGACCTTTTGCAGTGTTGTATCACAGCTATATTTAACCCAGTAAAACCATGTGGATATTATTCCATCACGTCCATAAAATTGCAATATTTTTCAAACAATATCTTTTGCTTTTGCCCTTTTTCAATATTGTAAAAACATATATTTTATGCTCATTTATTTAAGCTCAGCAAGGTATTAAACGCTTCAAGATATTAATACTTGCTGGAATTGCCTGGAGAGGAATAAGATTATATCAACTTTTTTCTTGCCATATTTATATTCCCTAAATAAATTAATAAAATGATAAAATGATAATGAAACAATAATTAACAGTCATAAACATCCTTTTGATTTTTAAAGTTCTCGAGAAAAGAAAATATTTCTTACTATATGTAGAAAAATAAACCAGGAAGTTTAATTATTTTCTTTTCCCTCGGGCTTCTTAACGTTAACAAAAGATGCAAAAATCCATGCAGACTCCGTCATGGAATTTGAGGATTGTGTTAGTAGAATGTTTCGAGTTACTCCAGAATTAACCACTTTTTTATTTAAAGAGGTGTCTGGGAAATGTCTTACACCTGAAACATAAAACGTGTTTTAAAGTTCTGTAAAAAAAATTAAGTGGCACTCTGTCTCTCTTTGTTAAAATGTCGTTTTTTTATAATCGAACAACAGGCTGAGGAATTCTTTTTTTAAAAAATGAAAGCGTCAAAAGGAATATTCTAATTTTAACACCCTAAAAATACCTACAACATATTTTTCATTCCGTTTAAATTGCATGAATGAAAAGGATGCTACAACACTTTTTATGACTGCTGTGTTTGTGAAAATGTATGGATATCTGTACGTGTATGGGATAAGTGTACGTAGTTGAAAAGTACTTTGCACTAAACACTAAGGAAATAGAAAATAACGATATTATTAAGAAAATGAAGTGTAAAATAACGGGGGTTTTTTTGGTAAAATCAAAAAAAAAAAAACAACAACTAATATGTGTACTTCATATGCAATTTGAAATATTTAAGTGCCTTTCACAAAGGCGATTATATAAAGCGTTCCCCGGCGCTCTTCTTACAGTTTGCTTTATGCCGTTCTATTTTCATTTTTATGGTTAAATTGCATAATGGAAGAAATTTAGAGCTAAATAATAAGATATTTGACTCACATTAATATTTTTGCTGTCTTTATTTAATAACTAGCCGTTACACACCCGCTTCACTGGGTATTTCACGATGTTGCATAAATTTATACTGTTTACATATATATGAATTACTTATATCTCCATTGTATTGAAAAATATATTTATAGCTGTAACTCTAACCTCTTGATATAAAAAGGACATAAATTAAAATATTTAATTTCTATTTATATCTAAAATGGAAGTAGAAAGATTTTTTGCGCTCACTTAACCTAATAATCAAGTGGATTTCCATCAAAGCAACTTTCAGTGGATCTCTTCTCCATAAAATAAACATGCACGCTAAATTTCAAGTCTCAATCTAACAGAGCAAAAAAGGAACTTTTATTATCAATATCTCGTTGAGAGCATTCTTAGTGGATTCCAATTCAACAAATGAAATATACAAACCAAAATTTATTATTATAGTCTTAGCAGTTCGAAAACGGGTATTTTATCTATCAATACGCCTCAATAACTATCCTCGCTTCCTCCTGGAGTTGATTTCCGTAAAATCCATTCTTAGTTGAACTCTATTCAACTAAAGAAACCTGCTCAACAAATTTCAAGTAAATGGGTTAAATTCAAAAACAGGAATTTTTCTATAACACGCCTTAATCCCTCTCAACCCCACTCCTTTGGAGGTTCGTTTTCGCAAAACTCTTTGTAAAAAACACTATTCCATGAACGGAACATACCTTCTAATTTTCAAGCAGGTGTTTCTATTAGTTGAAAAGCGGAAATATTTATCTATTACACCCCTTAATTCTCTCAATCACCCTTGGGGATCAATTTTCGCCCAAACTATTTTGTAGCGGATCTCCACACCATGAAAGGAATCCACTTATATACCAGATTTTAAGACTGTACATCTCATAGATTAAAAATAGAAATAATTATCTATTACGCGCCTTAAGCCCCCGCAACGCCACTTAGGAAGCGATTTTCACAAAACTCATCTTATAGCTGATTTCTACTTAATGGAAGGAATCCGCTTACCAAATTTCAAAACTGTACGTCTAATAGTTTAAAAATGGAAATAATTATGCATAACGCCCCTTAAACGCCCTCAACGCTCCTTGGAGGTCGATTTTCGTAAAAATCATTATGTAGGCAATCTCTACTTTATGAAAGAAATCTGTGTACCAAGTTTCATGACTGTACATCTAATAGTTTAATCATGGAAATAATTATATATAACGCCCCTTAAACCCCCGTAACGCCCCTTGGGGTTCGATCTTTGCAAAATCCGTTCTTAGCTGATGTCTACTCCATGAAGGGAACCTACCTACCAAATTTCAAATTTGTAGTTTTAATAGTTCCAGAGATATCGTGATTAGTCAGTCAGTCAGTGAGTGAGTCGCTTTTCTCCTTTATATATGTATATAGTTTATCTTTAATTATTTGTCGATTTATATGTTTACTTTTGGTATTATGTTTCTACTAATACGAACAGAAGTGTTTTTTTTTTAGATTTGCCGTTTAGGCAAAGAGAGTTCTCGATTACAAAACATGCTAAACTAGTATTATCCAAACACATATCCCCGTTTTAATACGGATTTTCCATTCAAGGAGTTATTCAAGAGACATGATTAGAATAATATCGAATTAAAAAAATGACGTCGGCCCTTTCATTATTTTGTACCATTCTTTTTTTTTGACAATTTTGTTGTGTTTAGCTAAAATCGTTAGCAGATACATTATTTCAAAATCAAAAAACTGACAACTAAAGGAATGTGTTGTTTAAAATAATATATTTTTAATCTAGAAGAAATTCATGCATATTCTTTGTAAAGAAGTTTAATTTCAAAAGAAAGTAAAATGTTTACATTTGTCAAGTTTTCTCTTACAAGCATGATTGAATGTATTTAATTATACAGATTTTACATTTTCCTATTAGCCATTTCCTAAAATATCTTTGAAAATGTTAACAACTGGAGGAACTACATTTACTAGTGATACATAGGCATTATACGGGGAAGGAATGATATGAAACGAGATAAGTTAAGATTGTTCCTTGAGCAAGCGATATAATTGCAATTTATTTTTCTATTTTTAATATTAGTTCACCATCTTCCTATTTATACCGTTCTAGATTTCAGTCGTTAATAAAATATATTTTAAAGTGCTCGATTGAGCTGAAATATTATACTTACGATTATTTTTGATGACAACTATGTATTATTTTTAATCAATAAATACAAATTAATTTGTTAAAACTAATTATTTAAAGAATTACAGATAGAACCACGTTGGCATCATTTTTGGCGAATTGTGTCAAAACTAAAAGGGGTCTCAGGGGTGTTAAATTTCTCTAGAGGTCTGAAAATACTAACGATTTTCAAACGCGTATAATTCTTTTAAATTTAAATTAAATGATCCGAATATTTTACGTATTATTTAAAATAGAATGGGGCTTCAGAAAAGTATAAAATGTTTCAAATATAATAATAATTTTAAAAGTCACACAAGCATATGAAAATTCTATATTAAATATTAAGTATTTTTTGCTTTGCGCACACTATTTTCTAAAATATTAGCCTCTGATGTATAAAACTTTATAGAATTATACAATGCATCATACTCTTTAAACCCTACCTAATTTTAGTATTATATATCTTTTGTATTTCAAAATATTTGTAAAATATTGCAATTTTTTAAATATTTTTTTAAAAATGCATATTTTTTATTTATAAAAATATGTAAGTTATTACTCTATTTATATAAAAGTAGCTACACAGTATTAAGAATATATTTGTCTTTATAAATCAACTTATAGTTAGTAATTAACCCTACTCTTTTAGAAAATAACATGCGCGACGTAAAACTTAATAAATATTTCTTATAGAAAAGTTTCTTATTTTCATATGCTTATAATTTTTAAGATTATGATTATATTTTAAACATTTTATACTTTTCTGAAGCCCTATTCCTTTATAAGTTACGTGTAAAAGACTCGAATTATTTAACTTAAATTTAAAGAAATTATACCTGTTTGAAAATTGTTTATATTTTCAGACCTCCAGAGAAATTTAACACCCCTGTGACCCCTTTTAAATGGTTTTTTTTTCTCACACGCTTTAAAGCCTTCAGTTGAACTGAAATTTTATGTACACGATTGTTTTGGATGACTATCAGACACTTTAATAATAATTAGTAAAAATTAATTACCATTTAATGTTGTGATTCTAAGGAACAGTGGTCGAGTGGTTGCGTATCGCGCTTCCACACCACAAGTCCGTATACTATTCCCAAGTTGGCAAGGTTGACTCAGCCTTTCATCCCTACTGCAGTAGGTTGATAAGTGAGTACCAAAAACTTGCTTGCGGATTTAAACACTGGGGATTTCACTTCAGACTGACCACCTGATTGGGACATCTGCTCATGCACCTCAGCGCCCAATAGTTACATATATTGTGATGGACACAGAAGGCCCTGGCCCTCATGGGTTGTTGCGCCACTGAGTTTGAATTAAATATTGTGATTCTGTCATATGTATGTACATATTTATATTAATTGTAATTATTTAATAAAAATTAACTAAAATGAAACTTTTTGTTGACCCAAGTAGAAATTGGCTATTTTTAATATTACTTGTTTAGAAGCAAAAGCTGATATGATTTGAAATTATATTTAGTTATCAATTCATGAGTCAGCTTAGGTAACAACTAGCATAAATTCGCCATTTACTTTTAAATATATAATTCCATTATTTTGATATATGTAATTGCTTCCGTTCCTTACTTTTCTTACACTTTCAAGCAGAATTTATTTGTAAAACAGTTTACTTAAATCTGATGAACTATTTACTCATAGTTCACCTCGACAATTTCAGACAATGACATTTATGGAATCATAATTAATTATGTACTTAGTATATATTTTGCACATTTTAACATAAGAGCCTTTTAAATGGAGATATAGCTTAAAATGATTCAAATCAACTTTGATGTTTAATAGATAATGGTAACTTTTTTTTTGTTTTAAATCACATGAAACATAAAATAACAGAAAAAGAAAAGCATGTGATTAGTCATTTTACTGATTGTTATATAGACCGCAGACTTTCAATTACGTTATGAAGCATATGACATTTTTTATTACTTTTCTGTTTTCATTTAACCCTTAAAGTGGTCAATGTTTTTGCCCATAATACTCCAAAAAAGGCACATTTTTTATTGCATATAACTAAGCGTAATGCTTAGCAAAATGCGAAAATAGAAGTATTTTATTTAAATTTTAATTGCAAAGTTTTCACGCTATTTTTTTTAGATTTTATAATTGTGGAACACACACACAAACATCCCTAAATGTTGGCTTTTTATAAATACACTCTGCGTGCTATGAAGAATGTTTCAAATTTCTTAAAAGAGTTTCCCTCATACTTACAAAATAATTTCATGTTCATATTTGTTTTTCAAACGGTTGAGGACTTTGTGTGCATATATATATATATATATATATATATATATATATATATATATATATATATATATATATATATATATATATATATATATATATATATATATATATATATATATATCTGTATATATAAGACGTGTTCAAATGAAAGTGATTCGAAGCGTCGCATGTGAACAGTTTTGAATGTATTTTCGTAAAGCAAACGCGACAGTAAAGGTGTATATACCATGCACGCGCACGCACAGCAGGGTTGTGATTATTGCATGCGTAAGGATGTGACATTCATTTAAAAATGGCTGGTGAGGAAGTACCTGCGTCTGAAAAGGATCACCGAGCTAGATTTGGAACGGTGGGATTCTCCTAAGCCTTAAAAAATCATAGCTCAGTAATCAATCGGATAGGTCAGTGCTCTGCACAACCTTTTTATCGCTGCGGACCGGTCAACGTTTGATAATTTTACCGCGGCCTGCTGAGGGTTAGACACGTTGATTGTTTATATTTTAGATTGTTTTGATTTTTCAATTTAATTTAGTTATATTTAAATATGCCTTCAGAATAAAATATAGTTTCACCAAAATTGAATAAAAATGATTTAAAGTGGAATATAAAGTGATTTCCGTGGAAAGTTGCGCAAATCTGAGAGAAATGCACCACTTTAAATAAAATGGCAATAATTTAATGTTCTTTAGGCGGCCCGGCACCAATTGATACACAGACGGCTACCAGTCCACGGACTGGGGGTTGCGGATCACTGGGATAGGTGATGCTGATTGCACTTTTTGACATGCAGAGACCTCTATTACTGGAATTTAAAGAGACAGACGTCTCTATTCTAACAATGCCTAATGTTACATCAAAAATCTTGATAATCTGCATACGGCTTTCAAAAATAAAAGTGCAACTATGCTGTGATCAGGTGTCATTATTCTGCACGAGAATACAAGACCACATGTCACCAAGGTGAGTGTCGAGGCACTAGCCAGTAAAAAGTGGGAAGTCCTGGAACATCCGGCTTACTGTCCAGATCTGTCGTCTTGTGAATATGTTATCTTTGGACCGCTGAAGAAAAGACTAATGGGTCTACTAACGATTTCACTCCAAACATGACGTAAAGACTGCAATTCTAGACTAGTTAATTGATCAACCGACATAGTTCTTTGCGGACGGAATTCGTAACCTTTATAAGCAACGAAACACCTGCCTAAACGCCATGGGGGATTTTTTTAAGACAAACTCTGTATGCATTTCATTCTTTAAGTATTGTTGTTTCTATTTATGCATCTGTCTGATTTCTGTATCTACGCATCTCATGGATACACACCTCGAATCTCCGTCATTTGAGCACCCCTTATATTTATATATACATACATATATACAGGGTGTAACTAAATTCTGAGGCAAAACTTTAAGGGTAATAGTACACATCAAGACAAACAATAGTAAATAGGAAACTTAGGGTCCCAAACGTCTTCCGAAGGAGATAAGTAGTTAAAGGTTCGAAATTTCAAATGATTATAAATAACGGAAAATCGATCGATTCGTTAGCCGGTTTCGCTCAAATTATTCTTTTTGTCAGTATTTTGTTGAAAAATAAATTTTAAAGATAAAGCTAAAAAAATGTTGATAGAGGGTGCTTCAGACTTTGCAGTAACGAATAACTATTGTTTACTGTTATTTTTTATATCACATTAAATGCTTTCAAAAGCTTAGACTTAAACTTAAATTTTGAGCTCAAAATCTGATTCGTTGGGGGTGGTTAAGTAGCGCTAACGGAATTGTGTTCAGCAGGTGAAATTTGAAACTCCCTTTCCTCTGAAAAGAGTTCAATTGTTCCCGATTTTGGTATCGTAGACCAGGCAGCAACTACTACTTCCTACACGTAAAATAAACGAAGAGAGGGATGATAAAATTTTAAAAAAATCATTATAGACATGAGCAACTTCTCTGTTCAAAATAAAAAGAAATAATTTGATGTACGCACGTAGTGCGTATGAATTAAGGTTGAATAAATGATGACACGTAGAAAATGGTACATGCAAGGTTTTCTTGCGGAATCACAAAAACTGCAAGAAATAGCGCAAAGACAAAGATGCAGGCATCACACTGTCGGCAGAGGGACTGTTGAGCATTAGTAAATACTCAGGCATCTCCTGGATATCGCCTGCTACGATGGCAATCCACGCAACCAAGGCCTCGTTGGAGTCGACGGGGCTTGCGTAAACAAGACTCTTCATATGGCCCCAGAGGAAGAAGTCTATGCAGGAGAGGCCGGCCAACTTACCGGACCACCCCGTCCAATCCATCGTGCTGGATATGCTATATCCAATGCACTTTACACATCTACGCAGAAATATGCAGGCGCTCCGTTTTGTTGTAAACCACATACGAGCCTTTATGTTGGCTGGAACACTTTGCAGTTGAACCTTACATCCTTACATACAGTTTGCACAGTACAGTTAAATCCTTGTGTACTACTCTTTACATGGGAATCGGGTGATTTGCATAATCGGGTATTTTGCGGGGAGAAATTACTCATGTCTGTTATAAATAACTATCGTTTATTTTACGTTTAGTGGGTAGTAGTTGCTGCCTAGTCTACAACCGAGAATTGAAGATCGTGAATAACTGAACTGTGTCCAGGGGAGGAGGAGTTTAAATTTCATCTTCTGAACACAGTTGAGTTTGCACTACTTAATCACCCTCAACAAATGAAATTTTGAGCTCAAAATTTAAGTTTAAGTCTAAGCTTTTGAAAGCATTTAATGTGATACAAAAAAATAACAGTAAACAATGGTTGTTCGTTACTACAGTCTAAAGCGCCCTCCATCGATATTTTTTAGCTTTATCTTTAAAATTTATTTTTCAAGAAAATACTGACAAAAAAATACCGCTAACGAATCGACCCATTTTTTTCCGTTTTTTACAGTCATTTGAAATATCGGACCCTAAACTTTAGTGGCCTCTATCTCCTTCGGAAAACGTTTGGAATCCTAAGGTTCCAATTTACTATTGTTTGTCTTGATGTGTACTATCACCCTTTAAAGTTTTGCTGTAGTGCACCCCTGAAGCTTTGCTTATATATATACAATTTAAATCGTGACCTTATATTGCAATGGAGACAGAGATAATATCGGCGTTTTTTTTGGATTATCCTTCCATTTTCATTTCTTTTAAAAAGCAACAAATTACACATTCATTGCCTTGCCAATTCCTGTTCTTTACCGAATATTTCGAAGAATTTAAATTCCTGCTTTCAATGAAAAATTTCCACCTTCTCCACAAAAGAAAATAGCCAGATGTGAAGTATTTCAGTACTATGGACAAACTACACCTCTTAAAAACACGCTAAAATTAATTTTCTCCCCATAAGAATTAAACAAATCAAAGAGAGAGAAAAGAAAATATTAGTTCCCCTACGGTGTATGGGAAAACCAGTTAAGAGCTTAAAGTACAGCTTTCCCTTAAATAGAACATTGAAAATAATGCAGATGAAATTCTAAAATATACATAAGGAATGGCTTTGGGGGCAAATAGCCGAAAAAAAGTTGGGCTCATCTAAAGGTATCAGAGTACATAAAACAAATTGTGAAATAACGGAAGCATTTCAGATAGTCTGTAGTTTTTCAAATAAATCCGATTTGGGCATTTCTTAAACGAGGTTTTTCGGTTTCACGAAAAACATATTCCTTCCATCTCATGAATTTATAAAAAAACGATGCGTAGACAGGAAGTAAAATATTACAAAATAATAATTCTAAATTATATAACATATGTTTTTATGTAATTTCAGTTTAAAATTTGACATAAATAGTTTCAATTAAACTTATTTAAGCCGGGAGAAGTCGCTCCCTCGATACTAATATTAATGTTCGCGCGAGGAGGACGGAGTCACCCAATCCTTTTTTTTGCAATTATGTACTTGTTATTATACACCATAAAAATCGTAATTCCAGTAAATAATTTAATCAAGCGAAATTATTTTTAAATACTTTTAAGGACTTTCCAATTTTTCTTTGATAGTTTAAGAGAGAACTCCGATAAAAAAAAACCAACTAAAATGTTTCGAATGAGCGTGACTTTCATAAAGGACACAAATCGCAAACACTTTTCGCTAACATTACAGGAAGGATAATTACAGGCAAAACTGGCACATCTTGCTCAAACTATTGTAGTTTTACTGTCGTTAGATGATCCACAAATAATGTTTAACTTTTTTCTTGCTTGCGTCTTTTTGAATGGGCACAATGTATCTTGTGGTACACTTGGGGCTTCATAACTTTTTTGATAGATTTATTTTGGTAATATTTGAAAATCTTACTTTGGACTGAAATGTTTCGTGTTAATTGCTTTCCTCAAAGTTACTTTCGCACTCATAAGCTATCTATTATTTCATCACGTTCTTCCTTTGTTTCATCAATGTATCTTTCCGAAGTTTCAACTTCGTCCGATAGAGATAGCAGATGCTCATTTCTTTTTTTATATTATGTTCGTATACATTTATAAACCACAGTGAGTCGTAAAAGAAAGCTATCAAAACAACTAAGTCATTCACAGGGGAAATATGTAGTATGTTCATAGAAAATATTTTGGAACAAAAGTGATCGTGCGGGGAACTGAGTCAACTCTAGTACCTTAAGATTGTAAGAAAGCGTTAACCTCTCCGAAAAAAGAGGCAGATATGCAACAAATACATTTTAGTTTCCATGAAGACTGTCATATAGGAGGAAACTAACAAGTCCATTGGTAACAAATAAACACTTTTCCAGAATAAAATATTTCGTTGGCATAGGATTACACTGCGTCCAGCGTCTCAAACAGGTTAAGAATGTTTTCGTAAAAATTAGAATTAAAAGTAATTCAAATAAATTGTAAACATTGTCGTTTTCTTAATATATATTAATTTAATTTTCCTAAATTGATATTCACATAAGATTTTTTTTGTCTTTCTTAAATAAGTTGGTACTACATTGTAACGTGATTTCTGCTTAAAATACGCAAGCAGAACTAGATATTGTTAACAATATATTTATGGGTGATCTGGAAATTTTCAATAGTCTTTAATGAAATTCGAGAACTTTTATAAAATTCAGCATTTATAATATTTATAAAATGCCTGTTAAGTTGTGACGGGTTCTATTCGCGGTACTTCAACTAACCCTCTTGGGTAAACTATTTTTAACTGCGGTTTTTAGTTTAAAAACTGCTTTCTGTAGAGATGATTTGATATTTTTATGCAAATGTAAATGCTATTTGAACCCTTACATTGAGGGTGTACGGGCTTAATCATGAAATATCGTAAAATTAGAAAGCGAATAGCTACTAGGAAGTCGTGTGTCTTAGAAATTAATATTCGTCCTAGAATCCACCGGGACTTGCGGAATGAATAGAAATGGATCCGTAACAAGCCATCGTGGCTCGAGAATGATTTGCATAAGCATACACGATCAATTATAAATAATCTCATAAGTTATACTGAAAATTATGATTTAAGATGACTCCCAAGATTAAGTTGTAAATCTTTCATAACGAGTTATATCTAAAATAAAAATATTTATTTTTAAAATCATGTCTGCTTCTTCTCCGAACCCTACTACACCTGCAAACACCAGGTCACGACAAGGTTAGTATTCCATGAGATATAATTCAAAATATGCTAACGTGTATATATTTGTTTTTACTAATTTAACTCAGAAACGATATATATATATATATATATATATATATATATATATATATATATATATATATATATATAAGCTAACGCATTCAACGAGGGGAGATTGAAATGTCGTAAACAAAAGATTTCAAAAATATTAATATACTGAAGGAAAACAAAACAAAAATACATTTTGACATAATAAAAAATAAAATACATATTTACACTGATATAATACTCTTATAAATTTATCAGTGCTGCACATTATATTTCATAATTAATTTAATAATACCATAAGAACTCAATTTTCATAACTACCAGTGATCCCATAGGCTTGCCATATATAAAATTATATACAAAAATTAATACTTATCTTGATAATTTATACGATTTATAATTAATACATTAACTGCCGATCAAAAGTTATGCTATTATCTCCACAATGCCACCCTTTTCCACGTAGGCACGCGTATGTGATGTATTGAGTAGGGGGAAGAAAAGGAATAAATAAAAGCAAATCCTCTGAAATAAGTAAATTCTTCGCAAACACTGTAAGCTCCTTTTATTGCATTCGAAAGCCTTCGGAATAATTTTATGGATAGTAGTGTAGAGAAAACCTCATATTTAGGTGACTCGTATAAATACGTCCGACTCAATTAATAGTCTGGGTAAGTAAGATGTTTATATACACCGGGGACACTTAAGAAGTTAAAGCCGAATTGTAGCTTTAGTGTCAAAGTAAAGTAGTAATGAATTCTATACATTGTTACTGTAACGAAGGGAAGCGCAATGAAAATTGTGATTGAATATTGGGTCACAAATATTGGAAGTTTGAGAAGCACTGAGCTAATGCAATATTTGAGGCCCAATTTGCCATAATTATTAAACACGGTAGGTAGTAATGATAAAGCAAAGTTTTTTATCTCTCTCATGTTGTGATTGTACCCAGAATGTCAACAATTTTACTGATCGAAATATACGCTTGTATAAAGATCTTTTCTGTACAAAGGTATAAAGTAAGTAAATGATATTTTAACAACGTACTCTAAAACAATGCGGCCGTGGTAGCCTAATTGTCAAGGTATTACAACGTGGCTGGCATGTCATGAGTTCGAGCCCAGTACCACTAAAGACCCGCCTTGTAGGGGAGCGGTGCACTTTAACTCTGTCGGGAGCTCAAACGCCTTCCCGTTAGTGTGGTGTGGTAGTTAGAAGAGGGTGTTCTTGCTCAGGTGTCGTCCTCGTCACTTGACCATGGCTCAAAATTATCAAGTCCGTCGCCAAAAGCCCTCGTGTAGCTGAACAGTGTGACGTTAATATTCACTCACACTAAGGCAATATGAAGGCGATTGGCGACGGACCTCGTAATTTTCAACCAGTCAAATGATAAGAGCAGTGACCACACAATCACCTAACTTCCACACGTCACCAGTGTGAGAATTGTAGTCCATATCTCTATGCTAAGAGCAAGGTAGTTCACTGTTATGAATTTTCAGCATTAATTTGAATTTTGTATTAACGTGGCAATGTAAGGCAAATCGACGACTAATGGCAACGTACCTCAGTATGACTGAGCTTGTACTTTCCAACCTTCACCACATTCATGGGAGAATTTTGAACCACGACAAATTTAATGTACCTCAGCCCTGGTAAAAAAGCGGGTCTTCAGCTGCATCATGACTCGAACCTGTGACTCTTTGTCATTACAAATAAATAATTATAGCATCCGAATATATACACAATTCATTATAAACATTTTTGAGAGAAAATGCTTTTGTTGAACACGATCTAATCTTCTTTTAAATGTCTTATACATTTTTTATTATCTTGGTCTTGGTGAATTATTTTTAGTTATGTAATAAAAATTAATTAATTAATAAATCTTTTAAAGCTTATTTTTATACATTCTCATTTTCAATAATATTCCAAGAAAGTATAAATAATATAAGTATCAGCAAAATTAAATGTTATAATTAGCATGAGAATGAAATTTGTAATATTAGTCATTATTAGTCACACAATAAATTATACATAATTCAAATTGAACATGTGCAAAAATAATAACAGACAAATGTGTTTGAATTATTAATCACGCTTTTCCTAACATAAATCAGCTGGTTAATTGTCTAAGTGTAATAAAAAAATAGTACTCGTTTCACTTGTCGTAAACACCTTTAATAATTTCATAAACGAAGGAATATTTTTAAGAAAACCGAAATTTTCGAATACAAGTGAAAATATGTATAATGCAAAGTGATGAGAAGATTAAAAAATTTATTAAATATGTTCTAATTACATATTTATATTGTCTGATATAAAATTAAACCTCAATAACTTTTCCACGAAACAAGACTAGTATAGAAACCTATGATTATTTCATTTTTTAGAGAAGATAAACACATTGTGCACCCATTTTTAATAAGAATATATAATCAAAAAGAAATTTTTACTTTGAAAAGACATTTTAACATTCATTAAATTAGTTTTTTTCAACTTTTCCAAAATAAAATTTTAAATTTCAAAAGTTATTTCTTTTTTCGAAGCTGTATTTAATGAAAACTTGCTATATATGTTAATGTAAAACACGTTAAATATTTTAGGAAATTATTCAACAAAGAGTAATTATTCAAGTGGAATATTTCTTCTTTACTGGCTGAAAATGCTGCGAATATTTAAAAAATGATTCATTACTATGCAGACACATAATCAATATGAATGCATCTTTTTCTTTTCAAAATTCATGTTTAACGATAATAGTATCGATGAAAAGCTTTAATTGTCTCATAACTTTGAAAACCATAATAGTTGTTTTAGAATGTTTTTTTATGAATGTTAAATATTTTTGCATTGCATTTAACTGTTTTAATGGTAATTTGAAATTCAATAGACATCGATTCCAATTCATGTCTATTCACTGTTAGAAAAAAAGTGATGCTTCTTAAAAAAAAATCTCATATTTTCCTGTAATTATGAAGGGCTTTTTTATTAAATACGTTACTTTGTAAAATATTATTTTTTTAATTTAGATATTATTTAATTGAAGTAAAGAGAGTCAATATTGAAATTTTATAAGAATAAAACTAATTTTTAATTGTGAATCAGACCAGGCAAACAATGAAACCAAAAGTTATATAACATAATAATTTAAATCATCAGAAAACACCACACATACACACACACGCAAGTGTGTTTGTGTGTGCAGCAGAGTTTTTTAAAAAAAATTACAACACTACAAATGAGGGAAAATATAAATGTCCAATTCATAAGAAAAGAAAATGTGATATGTGCGAATTATTAGCATTTATGCGCATGCGAAAGGAGAAATGGCATCTATAACTCCATATAAAAGTAAAGCTGAACAACAGACTTCTCATTCAGAATTTGCAGTTGAGTGCAGATTGTTTGTGAAAAGATTATGTTATGCTTTCGTATAGGAGGGAGAAACGGCTTTCAACATGTTTTGGAATCCAAAGTGGTCATGACCTATTGAAAGTGTAGTATGTAGTAACATAACATTGTTATTTGTGCTGGTTAGAAACCAGTAGATGACATACGAATTTGAAATCGAGTGGTTCTGGAGAATCGCACTGACAGCCAGGAAATGTATCAACGACCTTCCACCACATGATCAAGAGGATAACTATGTTGTCAATTGAGCTTTAGCACATTAGAGAAGCGCTTCTCAAACTGTGGGGCGTAACTCCCTAGGGGGCGTGATAACTCTTCGAGGGGAGCGCGAGCACATATTGAAAAATCGAAACAAAAGATTGTTGGAAAATTGATTAACTTATTGAAAATACATTTTGACATAATAAAAAAGGAAATACGCATTTACACTCATATATTATGCTTATAAATGTATCAGTACTGCACAACGTATTTGTTATTAATTTAACAATATTAATTTAAGAACAAGTTTAATAATTACAATTTACCCCATGGGCTTGCCATATATAAAATTATATGCAAAAATTAGCACTGATCTTGATCATGATCATTTGTACGGTTTTTAATTAATCCCTTAACTTCCCATTAAAAGTTGTGAGATTCGCTCAACAATGCCTCCGTTTTTCTCATAGATGCGTGTATGGGATATATTGGATGGGGGGGACATATAAACAAATTTTCTGAAATAAGTAATTCCTTCGCAAACACTGTCAAGGTCCTTTTATTGCATTCCAAAGCTTGCGGAGTAATTTCATGGATAGCAGTGCACAGAAAATATCGTACTTCGGAAGGTCGTATATATACATTCGGGGCAATTATTTCTTTGGCTGAGTGAGACAGTTTTATACGTTGGTGGCACTTAAGAGGTTAATCCCTTATCGTACCTTTAGTGTCAGAGTACAGCATTATAGATTTCAATAAATTGTTATTATATTGAGAGGGGCGATGAAAATTAAGATTGAATATTAGATCGCAAGTATTAAAAAAAAGTTTGAGAATCACTGCATTAGAGGCTTTGGGTGAAAAAGACGGCTTGTTTGCAGCACCAGTATCTGCGTAGACACACAACGATGTTTGGAACAACTTGGATTGCTACTGCGACTTTCATTAACACTAAAGCATGTAGATACTCGATGACAATGGTGCGCCTAATGCAAAATCAGGACACATTAGTAGAACCACGTCGTCATTTTAGTAGAGTCTATTGTACATGCAGCATTGATGGATGTATCCATGTCTGGTGACACTGAGGAAAACATACACGGTCTGCTTGCATTCGGTTAAGGATGGTGATCTGAGATCGATTAATCGAATAGTCGATTTCTCGGGGGAAAAAACAATTTTTTAAATCGATATGTAGCACTGAATCGATTAATCGAATCGATGTTTTATCCTAGAAAATCGCCATTAATTTTTTTTTTTTTTGGTAAAAACCATAAAATTATTTACAATTTGTTGAATGTACTATCTTTAAACACTATTTATCGCAGGCAACTGTGCACCTAAAGTATGATCCTATACTTTACTGGTGAAAACAACAAAATAAAAACTTTATTTATCATGACGTTTACTCAATAGCAATGATGTACCTAAATATCGTGGGATCATCTGTTCCTTGTGAGCGCATTTTTTCTATTGATGGCTATGTTATCTATTTCATAAACTTTTTAATGTAAAAAATACATTAAAAATAAATGTCTTCGTTTATACCTTATACTTTGATATGGTAATAAAATAATTGTAATTATCGAATTCCCTGAATTATATATAAAAAATTTCTTGATTTTAAAGATAAGAGATCGTTTATTATGGTATCTTTCTCGTTTTTCATAAAAAGTAATTTATATTTACATTGTAAATGCAGACTTGAAAAAAAGGATCGATTTTTTCTTAAATCGATCTCATAGATCTCGGTTTTTTTGTGAATCGATTCATCAGGTTACGATTAGAATCGATTTAAAATTCGATCTTTTTTGGAAAGAATCCCCATCCCTACATTCGATACTGCTATGCAGTCTCTGTATCTGGTATGATATGGAAAGCTATCGAATATACGATACACACCACTTCTTGTTCACGTCGTTCGTTATTTGAGGAACCAGTGCTAAATTTGTTAAATTTTAAAATTAGTGGTAGTGCTCTATGACAGGCCTCGGTGTTTATCTTTCAACGACAATAAATATAACCCAAGACAGAATCATATCTTGATTTATTTTGAAACAGTTAACTTTTTATTGTTACCATGTCCAGTTTTCTTCAGATATCTCATCCATTTAAACATCTGATCACGAGTCGCCGAGAGACTGAGTGGCCATTTCTATCCAGCCTTTTCTAATAAGTTATCCGACTACGTTAGGAACCGTGATTTTAAAAAAGCTCATAATGGATGATTTTCATAATATTTAGTGTCACTTAGATTAGAATACATGCATAAAATTGTTTTAAGGACATTTTGACAAAAATATTTCAATTAAATACAATATTTTAGAAAAAAATTAACATAGAACACCCTTTTTTTAAGAGTTCTCCTTTTTCAAAAAATTTTTCAAAAATAATAATATTTTGCTTAAACAAAGTAAATACTTCTCCAGAGAGTCTGAACTACTTTTTTGTGAAAATTTCACATTATTTTCAGAGTTACAATCAGTTGACATAATTATCGGCGTTTTTTTCTTAAAATTTCCCACCTCTGTTGTCGTAGCACATGGATATATAAAAACCCACTTTTAAGTTATATATTTCAAAAACTCTAGTTGTGCCTTTGTACAGAGGTGTAAGCTTTATACAGGAAATATATTATTATAATAAAAGAATTTTTCACAAAAGGAGAATATTTTGAAAATTGGTCATTCTATGTCCATTTTTTGTCAAAAGATTGTACTTAAAAAATTTTTGTGTAATACTATTCTTAAAATAATTTTATATATATTTTCTAATCTAAATCATAAATATTATCCATTTATACACTTTTGCAAAATCATCATGGTTCCAAACGTAGTCGCATACCTTAATGCAGTGTAGCTAAGACTTGAAAGTATAAAATAATTTGCTGAATCTGTTATCCAAGCCTAGTTTGTTTCGATGTTTGACTCGATGTGAACCGTTTTAGCGACAAAAGACGGTTGCCTTGAGCATATCCTACACGTACGCCTCACGTCCTACATATCCTACAAATGTCTAGAAGCTGAATTATGATTTTTCTTACTATGCTGTACGCGTGTTATAAGTGAAATTGTTACGTGCATTTTTAAGTTGTAGTAATTTTAATGACCAGCAGAGTGTATGTATTGAACTAAGATAAATACATTGCTTTAAAGATAAAGGGTGTTTTTTTAGAGGTACAGAACGTTAAATTGCAATAAAACAACGATGTATTATTCGATTGACATGAATTTTTTTTATTCGAAAGATAATCTTGTGGCATTACATTTTAAATATGATTTCTGGCATATGACTGCCACGGCTGGCTTGGATGTAGTCCAATCTGGACGTCCAATTTTCGATGACTTTTCCAACATTTGTGGCCGTATATCGGCAATAACACGGCGAATGTTGTCTTCCAAATGGTCAAGCGTTTGTGGCTTATCTGCATAGATCAATGACTTTACATAGCCCCACAGAAAATAGTCTAGCGGTGTTAAATCACAAGATTTTGGAGGCCAATTCACAGGTCCAAAACGTGAAATTAGGCGGTCACCAAACGTGTCTTTCAATAAATAGATTATGGCACGAGCTGTGTGACTTGTTGCGCCGTCTTGTTGGAACCACAGCTCCTGGACATCATGATTGTTCAATTCAGGAATGAAAAAGTTAGTAATCATGGATCTATACTGATCACCATTGACTGTAACTTTGTGGCCTTCATCGTTTTTGAAGAAGTACGGACCAATGATTCCACCAGCCCATAAAGCGCACCAAACAGTCAGTTTGTGAAGATCCCCTTGGATCTCACTTTGAAAACGAGAATAATTTGGAGTCAGATAAGAGCCAGTAGCCATTTTTATAAATAACTTTGTTTGGTTATCTTTCCCAAATAGAATCAAAGACTTTTAATAACAAATAATTCAAATTAGCTATATGAGGTTTAAAAGGGACTTTCCTTTAAATTAACTTAAATATTTAATGATCCAATTAATTAACAATTAGAATATCGATCACGCAGAGATTACCACGATAAGAGATATCAGAATTATATTCAATAATATTCCTATTGAACATTTAACTTTAATCTCACTCCTAATATAAAGCTTTAATGAGACTTTAACTATAAATCAATATTTACCACACTGAATCTCATCTCTTCCTGAGATTAATTTATCCACCTAGAAATCTTCAATAATAAATCTCTAATTTCACTATTATACCTTTCTGCTTCAAACTCTCTCTCCTACTGCTTTTTACTTTACTATTCCGTTTGACTTAAATACTTTATCTAATCTGCATAACAAGGAATCCTGTCCTGTCTTTGGAGCTGATTGAAAATAGGTAGGGGAATTAAATTTCCCTAAAAAAGACGTCTCAGAAGGTTTGTGATAAAGTTCTGTATAGGTTTGTCACAAGTTTTTCTGGATGTAACGGTGTTTCGACATACACTTGTGGATTAGCTTCACTCCAAATGCGTCAATTTTGTTTGTTGACGTAGCCATTTAACCAGAGAAGCTCTTCATCGCTAAACACAATTGGCTTATGAAAATCGGGAACAACGGCAATCTCGTTTTGGGCCCATTTGACGAATCTACGCCTTGCTTGATGATCATTTTGATGAATTGACAAACCAAACTGAGAATAAATCACTTGACAGCTGTTAAATCGGTCGCCATCTTGGAAAGTAATGCCAACTTAAACTTGTATACCTAAAAAAAAACACTCTTATTAAAATATTTAGTCTATGGGAAGATAGTTCATGAATACACTGTGCCTTCATCTCCTTAGTTAAATGAAATTTCAGAGAAACCGTTTATTTTTTTATGTTATTTTTCATTTGAATAATTGAGTTATTTTTTGTCCATCTTTATCACTTTTTTCCCTCTGTTCCATTCTATATCTCTCTCACTCTCTGTTAAATAATTATATATTATTATTGTTAAATGCCTACCAGTTTAAGCAGTGTAAAGTTTTAGAAGATTTAATGCAGTGAATAGATATTAATAACGTGTTAAGTTATTAGTTGCTTCAGCTTATTCAAATTAATTTGTACAAATAATATTTGTTCAAACTAAGTTGCTAAAAATACTCCTACAGAGTGCTGTTTTTTATTTATTGTTGGCAGAAAACATGATAAGACTCGAATATTTTTATAATATATTAAATTAAATATTTTATATTTTATCTCATATATAACCTAATGCAACACAAATAAGCAATATTCAGATAAGAAGACTAAGGAAATATGCATTGCTTTTCACACAAAGAACAAATACATTTAATGCTGTTTACAAGATAAGAGATAAAGATATTACATCAGTAATAGTTAGACATAGTAAAATTAGCACCCAACCAATTACTAGAACAAACATTATTTAGAAGAAACACGCAATATAATCATTTGTAGTTACTAAACTAAAACTTTCTTAAAGCTTTTCCTCAAGTTTTTAGAATCAGAATCATTAATCTCTTTAAGTAAATTATGAAACGTTAATGAATGAGAAATGCCAGTAAGTTTGTTCTATAAACGTTGTATTATATACTCTAATACTTTCGAAATCATGCACACACTGATCTTAAATGCTGTAATTCTAAAAAAATTGTACACAAATCTTAATTTTGGACACATCTCTCCGTAATGAATGGATAATTAAGTAATAATCTCCCCACTTTCACGAAGTTCTTACATTTAGTCACAAAGACAAGAAACGCAATTAAGGAAGGAACAAACAGCGTGTTTAGTGGAATTACCAAAAATAACTCTTTATAGTTGATAGAACTGAAACTTATTGATATGAGGAAGGATACGTATTATTAAAAGTCTAAAGACGAAGCTTAATTTAGACGACTAAAAACGGAATAACTCGAAGAACTTAATTGATCTCTAAAACGATTCTCTCACATGTATTGTTGCATCTATTCATTATTCTACAGTCATTTTATACAATTAAAGTAATTTAAGCACGTAAGATTAAGTTAAAACGAGAGAGAACACTTGTCTATATATCTTTTGAAATTTCCTTGTTTTGTGAATCGAACTATCAGAAAAATCTTGTAACATACTGTAGTCAGTCAGAAAGTTTATTAAATGTATTGGGTATGAAACAATTTAGTGGTATTTCTACTATTACTTAAATTTCAAAGGAATTTTCTTGTTCCAGAATAATTTTTCTTAAAAACATTATCAGTTAAAATATTTTTCTTTTGTTTGTTAACCCTTTCACGGGCTTTAGAAAGATTACTTCGCGTCTACATCTTACAAAATTCATCTGTGAGAAGCACGAAATCCATTACAATATATTGGCCTTGCTATTATAACGATGAGAATAATAATTCTCACTTCTGTTTTGTGCAACTGCGCATAATCCAGAGATCATGGCATTTGTAAATCGACAAAAAAGAAAAGCAAAAGATGGCACTAAAGGAGAAGTACCTCGTCTAAAAGTTTCAGCTGTGTATAACGATGTCATAGTTGGGGTTGATCGCTTCGATCAAAGAAATGAGATACCAAATAGGAAGAAGATTTGCAAAATGGTGGCATCTTATCTTTTACATTCTTATTGTCTTTGCCATCATAAATCGTTTCATACTGTAGTAAATGAACAAAGGAAACAGAATTTTACACCAGCCAACATTCCGTATAGCATTATCTCGTCAGCTAATAGAAAGATATTCCTTTACCCGGCATTTCTCACACATGGTACGCCATACACACCGCCTAACTTATTTCAACGCTCCTTCTAAACCTTTCTTGGAAAAAGGATAATTACTCGTGTAGCTGACTTTAAGATCATATTCTTTGAAGGGCCTTAGCTTATATGCGAATTCTACTAGTATATTTTTGGATACCGTCTTTTCGGGTATGTGATACCCTGCGTGTGAATCGCCGTTACAGATCTGAATGCATGGGTACGCTTTAAAATCTTTTTTTATGCAATGGCGTATTATTGTAGTTATGATGAAGAAATGTGATATTTAAATACTTTAATAGATAATAGATATTGTACAGCAGTATTTTCGGATGAAGAAATTATCTTCGCATTTATGATGAGGAAGAGTCAAATAATGAAGAGTATAACAGCAAGTATGATTCCTCCAATGAAATCGATCCAGAATTAGAAGAGGGAGACACTGTCGAAAATAAATGTTTTATATGCAGAGATACAAAAACATTTGGGATGAACGTTATATTAAAGGAGACAATTGGTAGATATCTTATCCACTTTCAGATGAGTTTTAGAAAAAAACAAACAAAAACATTGCTGCAACAATAATAGAAAATTAAAAAAAAGAGATTCCACAATTTTTGAATTTATAAAATAGAGAAGTTTAATCCTATATGTTTAATTTTAAAAAGATACAGATTAAAAAATCATTAAGATCCATTGAAAACATCGCACTCACTCACGACAAGATTAAACGAGTATATAAATAATGTACTGAATGCCCTTCTAAAAATAATAAAAAAACTAAATTTGCGAGTGAAAAATGTCATAAACATATTATGTGTGTCTCCTACTTTTCTTCCTTTTTAACTTTTGTACACAAATTCTACGGTAAAAACAGAAAGTAAACACCCTTGGGTATGGGAAACCCTGCGCAATAACTTAAGGTCATTTTTTTCGCGCGAGTGATACCGGGTTAAAAAAAAAGAAAGGACGTCCTGCAAACTTCCAAGTAAAGAAGTGTGTAGTTCCGGATGATATGCATCTAACCAGTGTGGGAAATCACATGCCAAAGGCGATTTCCAACTATAGACAATGTAGGAAATGCCGCAGAAAATAACAAGAAAAGAGGATCCGCTACATGTGTGTAGAATGTGATGTCCCCTTGTGCATTGCAGTAAACTTCTCATCTTTTCATTCCAAATAATCACCACTAAATTTAATCTACTTTTTGACGGTGAATGGTTCCTAGGAGAGAATTTTTCCCACCCCTAAATTTAAATGTAAACATTAAATTCGACAAAATAAATAATATTTCCTTAAATGTTACTGTTAAATTGTTAATAAAACATAAGAAAACTGCGAGAAATTCAAAAGAGAAATAAATGACCCACGAAAGGGTTAAGCAGTTTAAATTTCAATTAATGCTCTATTTGACATTAGAATTCAAAACTGTTGCATAGCAGTTCCTAAGTAAAACCAAATAAACTGAAAACCAAAGTTAAAGATGTATTTTGAAGGGATTATGCTTATCCATTATTTTTCATATAAAGGGTGTATTTTACTTCAAATCTAATGGTACAATGTTTTAAATAGATTAGAAAAATTTCAAATTCTGCTGGAAAGATAAGGGTTTAACTCATTAATCTGTTGACTACAGACCTCTAAACCACTTGCCAATTCATACCACAGGGCAACCGTATTTCACATAGGTGCACGAATGCGGTATATTCAGGTAAAGAAAAAGCAGAAACAAGCAAATTTTTTGTGAAATAAATACGTACTTCACAAAAACAGTTAAGGTCATTTTATTGCATTACAAATTCTTCGGAATGTTTTATTGATAGCAACGTAAAGAAAAAATAAACCTATTTCGGGAAGACGTATATATAATTTACGTCCAGAGTACTCAATGCACCAGTTCAGCAAGGTGGATATGTACGACAAAAAAGTTATGGGGTAAGATAAGGTTTATCATAGATTACTTAAGAGGGATAAAATAAAGGTAACCGGATATGGTCCAACTCATGAATGACTTTGATTCGGTCCAGTCATGAGCTCGAGTCGTGACACTACTAAATGCTAGTTTTGTAGTATTGATACACTTTAACGTTATGGAAGCCAAAAGTTCCCTCGTTAGCTTGGAGTGGGAATTTCAAAAGTCCGTGGTACCAGCTCAGTTTTCATCTTCGTCACTTTATCATGTACTAAAATCACAAGGCTGTTGAACTTTTCTGAGTAACTTGTATAATTAAGCAATGAAATACATTTTTCTGCCCAATGATGAAAATGTTTGAACTAAATTCATAGAAGGAAGAATTAATTTGTGAGTGAAAATAGTTTCATAACAAGTTTCATATATTAAAAACTCTAAATGAAAAACCGATATTACAAAAGGAGTATTTGTATCTTGTCCAATTGTTGATTTTATAATTTATTTTAGGAAAATAGTTATACATAAAAGTCAGATCTGGAAAGTTAAACTAAAAATAACTGAATAATAAATAAAAATAGAGCGAATTCTTTACTACTGCATAGGGAATTTAGAGTAAATTGGACTATTTATAAGATAGAGAGCATTGGCGTAGATAGAAGAATAATAGTGAAGCGCGGAGGCTGGTGACTCCTTGCTGTGTTGATGTCTTGTTCTATCTGGTAAGGCGCCACGTTGGAATAGTTATGTATAAAAATAATAAATCAAAGATATTTAAAAGGGCGACTTCCTTTATTTACCAGCAAGCTTGAAACTTGATATATATATATATATATATAGTTCTTATATTCATCTTTTTTAAAAATAATAATAATGTGTTTCGATTTTTTTATAATCTTTAAATTTTACTTTGTTTATATTTTAATGCCATTTCATGTACTCAATATGCACCCAATAAAGAAATATTTATTACTCAATAAAACGAAATATTATGAATCTTTAAACTCCTTTAACTCTCTTAGAAATGGTGAAATTACTATATTTATCCTTTGACCTTGTCATTCTCGATATCAAGTCTATGTAAGAAATGATTAACAGAAAACTTTCCAATAAATTTCAACGGCATTTAAAAACTAAAAGCTTTTCAGTAAATCAATATTGAGTTTTGACGAGATAAATTTTCATTCCTCTAAGAGTACTTTAACGAGATTATGTTTTATTTCTATTTCAAATAAAGGTAATGGAAACGATTTTGTAACACAGTTTTTATCAGGATATTGCAAGATGTGAAGCTCCTTTTAGTAATCATTTGGATTATACTCATTTTAGTTTCGAATTCTTAAATCAAGATCTCTGTGTGTGTGATTGAAACTGATTCAATAATAATAAAAACTAATATATGAATATAAAAAAGTAGACGGAACGTAATAGATTATTTTTTCTTTGCTTTTTAATTTATATTATTGTAAAAACGTACAGGTGTTTCCGCTCTATATAAATTAACTGAACTTAAGTACCTACTTGTATAATATAAATGTATTTCATCGCTTCGTTTAAGCTTTTTCAATTCCTACTATTAGTTCACACTCCCATTTATATATATATACATTTATATATACACATTTATATATCTTGTTCAAATTTTCAATCCTTAATAAAATACTTTTTATTCATCCACGCAAGTTCTAACACATTATTTAAACTTGTAGTGGATGGCACTTGATGTTAATACAGTTTTTTCAAATACTAATTCATTAACTTAACTCAGTGGCGTGACATCCCATGAAGGACTAGGTCTACTGTGCCCAACTCAGTATACGTGGCCTTGGCTCCTGAGGTGCATGAGCAGATGTTCCGGTCAGGTGGTCAGTAACTTGGTACTCCTTTTATCGATCCATTGAAGGAATGAAATGCTGAGTCAACTTTTTCCAGCCTTGGGTTTGAACATCGAACCCGTGGTGTTGAAGCTCGATGTACTAACCACTCAACCACTGGGCTTCATTAATTCAATTGAATTAATGAATAAATGGTAAAAAACAAAAATAACAGTTCAATGCCATATGTCAAAAATAAAACCCCTTGTAGTGTCTCTGTAGCGCCATGGATAGCTCGTTTGACTTATAATCCAAAGGTTGTTGGTTCCAATTCTACCTGGAATTGCCTAATTTCTGAGAATGTGATTTATGAATGAATACATAGCAACAAACAAAAATAATAGTCCAACACCCTATATAGAAAGGAAAATGAAAAATTGCATGTGGAAAATCATTTTCTAATTTGCCACTTAATATTGTTATCCATCGTATGTATAAACATAGTTATACTATTTGTAGGGCCGTGGGTAGCCTAGTGGTTAGAGCATCGGACTCCAGTCCGAAAGGCCTGGGTTCGATGCCCGATGCCACCAAACTACCTCCGAGTACACACGGAGTACGTGCTTGTTAAATCAGTGGGTCTGTAGTCTTGTGGGCTTAATCACGAGCGCAGAGACTGGAGAATATTTCCCTCTCCTTCAGTTTACATGCAAAAATTGTGGAGGTGGAGATAGAGGTCGTGCCGCCATCTATCGTCCCTTCGGGGAATTTCGCCGAGCTAAATCGTACTGTCACCTGTATGGTGCTCAAAGCCAACGACAGGCGTACCTCTTGTCCATGCCATGATGAATTTCGTGGGCCTCGATCTGATTACGTCAGACAGGTGGTATCAGAAAACAACAACATATTATTTGTAATTATTTTATGAAAATTAACTATAAAATAAAACTTTTCTTCGTTGATCTATGTAGGAATTGAAATTAAATTATTTCTTCTATTACTCACTTATTTTTAAATTGTATATGCCCCTATTCTTCATGAATTATTTTTATTTGCTTTTTTTTTTGCAGAATTCGTTTTTCTGCTTCAGCTTGTACAAAAAGTCTCAAAAGTGTATGTTGTTATTTGTACGTGAAGACAGAAGAGGAAAATCAGTAAACAGTATGTTATTGAATTTATTTGGCGTAATATTCTCTCCATATTAACTGCTTGATCTCATTAATGTTTTTTGTGGAATTGCACTGCGATTATTAAGATGAACTTCGTACTTTTGAGCCATGGGGAAATAACAAACAGAAAAACTAAAAAGTGCATCTTTCTTGTTCTTCCTCCGAGAAATATAATATGGCCTCGATAACCAATTTCTCATGGCAATGAATTTCTGGCCGGTATTGTTTCTTTCGAGTCCAAGGCTTAAATATTGATATTGCTGGATGTTCAATCTCTCAAGGCACAAAGTTTTCATGTAGAACGTAGACTTGGCATAAACGCTTAGAGAGTAAGGTGCAAGCTTAAGTGTTTTCTTCGTCATTTGAACAAAGTTCGAAATAACGACGGCTATCATCAGCAACCCTGATACAGTTTCAAAGGTTCGACATTTTACTAAAACACACGCTCGCACACACACACGCACACAAGCGCGCGCACACACACACACACACGCACGGACATACATACACACATACGCACACACACATATACATACGCACACACACACACACACGCAAACATACACACGCAAACATACACACGCAAACATACACACGCACGCACGCACGCATGCACACATACACAGAATATTAAAAAATCAAAAATAAAAGGGTTTTTTTTAAAATTTATTTCAAAACAATTTATGTTAAATATTTATTACTTAAAAATAACATGCAAAATGTAATACATATCTTGATAACTTCTACGGTGCATAATCAAGGTAGTATTGTAGCTTTAGCGTCAATTATATTCCAAACATTGCTATTGTATGGGGGGAGGTACAATGAAAATTATGACTGAAAATTGGGTCGCAAATATACTGGAAGTTTGAGAACCACTGGCGTAATGTTCTTATATTTATAATTTTATGAAACGAAAGTTTAAATAGTAATTTATTTTTTTTTCTGTCTAATGAAACTCTTTTTCTTCTTTAACTCAGCACAGGAAAGAAAAAGAAATTTTAATAAGTTGAAACCCAATAAGATGTAACCATTTCCAAGAAAAAGAAACTCTTAAATAGCAATTTACTGTCAAGTTTTCTTTTTCCCGAATACAGCCTTCTCAGAAACATTTCAGCAATAAAACGTGTATAATAAACCCTGTAAAAGCGGCTGTTTTATACCCCCCCAAACAAATCAAGTGGTTTCGAAGCGAGAAACATTTCTCCTCAAACGAAAAAAAAAGAAATCTGATTGTTTTTAGAAACAGAAATAAAACATAAAGCTTGAAGAAACTGCGTCACACTAATGAAATTCTTGTAAGTTTGCAATCAAATTTTAAAGCTGAGCATGTAGTAGAAATAAATCGATATTTACTTTCCGTTTGTTTTAAACCATTAAACATTTATACAATATTTTTTCCGTATTATTTTACTTTAATTTTTCCTAGAATGTTTGGAACAAAATCTTATTTTGCCTCTTCCCAGATGTTTTCTACGCGCTGTGAAGGTCTCATGATGGCTGAAATGTACTCGGGTGAATATCGCGGCTCATAATTATGATTATTTTTTATTAAATGTTGAATTTACTTGTAATAAAATTAGGTAATTTATGAACACATTTTTAATAGTTCTCACCTTTTCCTTCTGAGAGGTAATAAAGAAACAATTTTCAAATATCTTTAATAGAAGTATTAGAAAGTGATTTTGAAAAATTTCTAGAATGCAATTATTTTGGAATTTCCTTAATTTTAACGAAATTACTTCATAGTTTTTTCTTCTTAATTAGTTTAAATATACACACTCTTAAAGAATTATTGAATGGTAGAATTCATCGTTCCATATTTACCAGTTTTATGAACGTTTTATTTGGGAAAGATAAGAATTAAGTTTGAAGTTTTTAAAGTATCTTCCATTGTTTTTTATATATAGGAAAAATATCACTGTTTGAGAATGAGCGTTAAAAATATAAATTTTAAAAAGAACAACGAAATTCTTTAAATTACATTAATTCATTCGATTAATATAATAATCTGAGTATTGTTATTGTAGTACTTTAAAATATAGTACTTGAAAAATTTTCATTATTGACTTGACAAATTTTGAATAGATAGGATACCTAAAATTCTTTCGAGATACAAATAATCCTTTTCTTTTTTTGTTTTTAAGTTTTCATATTCATTAAAGCAAAATAAGCAAGAAAATATTGCTCGCGGGATTCTTCATGCATGTGTGTGCATGTAAGCGTCTGTCTGTGTCTACCCGCTTTTCAAAAATTAAGTTCTCTAAACTTCTTTTTATTTTCTTTTTGTGCCTTGTACTTACATGTAAAAACGAATATTTAAAAAATTTTTATTGGATGAAAGGATTTATAATACAGAAACATAATTAAATGTTAAGATACATTAGTTAAAATAAATTCTAAATAATAAAAGTAAAAAAAATTGAAATAATTTATCACAATAATTACTTAAATACTATTAGTAAAAAAAAATAATTTTAAAAGGATTATCACTAAGTGTGTGAGGCGTAAATTTATATAATAAAATAACGGAGAAACACATCTACAGTAATGGATAAACTTGAAAATATATTTTTTGTAATAAATCATTTTAATTTATTTATTGAATATTAAAGGATGAGTAAAATTAGTTATTACTTTGGAAAATTAATTATTGTTAATATCCATCTTGAAACAATAATATCTAATTAACTAGTATAATCCATTTTTAAAGATTTAAAATATTTTGAACATTCCTTACAGCAGAAATAATTATGTCATTTTATTTAAAAAAAAAAAATGAATTTATAGCAATCATTATTAAAACTGTAATCCGAGATTATGTATTGCATAGGATTTGTATTACAAATTAATAATAAAATCTATGCAGTAACAGTCAAGGATGAAAATAATAATTATTATTTTAATTAATACCTTGTTTAATATAAAATAATGTCCAAAAAATTTATAATTTTAAATACTCATGAATGTTGTTATTCCTCCTGATCCTGAAACAACAATATCTAGTAGGATGATGTCCTTTCTTTAAAGTTTTAAAGTAATCTTAATGTGTTTTTTTTTACATCAGAACAAAATATCATAAATTTATTACGAAAAGCGAAAAAATAACAAGCATCTTTATAAATCAAATAGTCTGGGTTCAGACATACCATTTAAGAATATAGGTGTGTTTTTTTATTTAATAGTTAATTAATTCTTCATTATTTTTAAATTTCCTCAACAAAAACATTAAAAACAATGTGAGAAGCATTTTAAAAGCTTGTTTTATGAAGTTCAAATCATTTGCTTCAACTAATAACGAGAAAACTCTTAATTGCTTTCATTTAAGAAAAAAATATTTCATGCTTAAAGGACCATTTATTTCTAAGAAAAAATTAGTAATGTAAAATGCCTCGGTATTTAAATTATAATGAGAGAAAATTATTAAAATTATGCATTGGTTTATAAATATTACCATTATTTCATATTATTACTCAATGGTAGTAATTTTGTCATGTACAGCCAAGTTCTTTTAAATATTTTAATAAATATATAAATATTATATGTATTTAAGGAGTAAGATGTAAGAAAAGGATTTTGAAATTTGATCATGATTTGTAAGTATTTATAAGCAATTAAGTCTAGAAATTCCAGAATTTCGAATACCCTTAAACGTCCACCAGTGTCATTTTGACACCTTAATGGAAAATATATAAAGTAAACGTTTTAACTAAATAATTACGGGACATCTGCTCAGTAGGATCTAGTTTTAACACTTTTTTAATATTATTTCGTGTAATTAGCATATATTATGACCCTTATATCGTAGAAATATTGAAGTTGACAATATGTTTCGCGACGCTTGTTAGACCACTGCTTTGTTGCAAGATATTTCGAGTCGCAAATCTGTCAGGAACATTACTATTATGCGGTATTCATTCTAATCCATCCATAGCCACAGATATATTGGGATTTAATGGAATATTATCAACTACACACATCTCTGCATTTTCTTCAGGTTCTTCGCAGTCATTTTCATTCATGTCTTCATGGGGATTTAAATTAGAGCGATTCATTCTCAGAAAGCTCTCACAAGAAATTAGCAATTTCATCAGGGGTTAGACCATTTCTAAGAGCCATCATTTCAGGGTGTCTGCTCTGCATTGAGTTCGAAATTCGAATGCATTTTCTTTATGAGCAAATAAGCAAATGCTATGCAACGAAACACTTAGACACGACAATTTTAGAATAATTTCTTCATTTCCACTGTGAACTCAATAACGCTGTACTCAAGGTAAAAAAAAAATGCGCTATAGAACTTTGGGAAGTTTGTTTTACTTCTTAGTGGAACTACTTAGTAACTTTTATAATAATAAGTTGCACGTTGCTTTGGTGTCGAAATGTGTAACTATAGGCATATTTATTTGGAAAACCCCTCAAAATTAACCTAGAACTACAAAATGTTTTCTGTGTAATTACCAGGGAAAATGATTAATTGACACCGATGGACGTTCTAATGTTAAAAGCGAAGAAAAAAATCTTTAAATTCCCCCCCCTCTTTTTCAAAATAAACAAACTCTTTACAAACGGTGGTCAAATGATAGTGAAGAAACATATTTTTACTGTAGTACTTTAATTATTATCTTAAAAACAAGTTGAAGTTGCAAAAATATCGTATTTTGTCTTCAATTACACTTTATAAAGTTGAAATAAAATTAAACATATTAAAATGATCCTCCCTTATTACTCCTCGCAATTTTTTCCCTAATTGGTTGTACACTGCTGGAGAATTGCTAAGGACGGATCATAAATTGCTATGTAGCATAACATTAAGCGAGACATGAGGCCTAGTAGGATAAAATATAGTTCATATAGTTCCACACTGTTCAGACATTGGAATAAATAATATTTATTGTTCTGGAAAGTACAAAAGCTGTGAAACATCTGAAAGAAAAAAAAAATGTTCATTTGATCTGCGTACGGAGAAATGGAAAAATGCATCTAAAAGTTAACAGGCACCTTAAAGAAAGGTTCAGTACGGGATATGTCCACCGTGGAGTGTGATGCAACATTCCACACGTCGTACCATACTTTGAACAACATTATCCAGCAACTGTTGAGGCAATTTATCCCATTCCTCTGTGAGTGCACGGATGAGGATGTTCTTGTTTGTCGGAGGCTAGTTTCGAACAGCAACTTGCCTCTCCAAAGCATCCCACAGATTTTCAATGGGGTTTAGATCCGGAGAACGCGCTGGCCATACGTGACGTTGAATACCCTCGCTGTCTAGACAATCCTGAACAGCGAGTGTTCGATGAAATGTTGCGTTGTCGTCCATAAAAACAAATTTATCACCGACAGCACCACGGAAAAGACGAACATGAGGAAGCAGAACTTCATCAATGTATCGTTGGCCTGTCATAGTCCCATTCACAACCACATGTAGGCGCGTGCGGCCATTGATTATGATGCCGGCCCACACCATGATACTGCATGTCGGATATCGTTCTTTTCCTGGATATTTTCTGGACGGTAAGCAGTACCACTCTCGCGCCAGATCAGTTGGCGTCTACAATCCGATGACAGACTGGACTTACTCTCATCTGAGAATAGTACGCATGCCCAGTCCTGTTCAGTCCAATTGTGATACTCACGACACCATTACAAACGGGCAGTATGGTGCTGTGGGGTCAATGGTCTTGCAACAGTTTTTCGGGAGATCTGCTTTCCTGAGGCAACAAGAAACTGATTTGTCACCCGCTGAGCTGTGGTGCGCCTGTTTCTTTTTGCTGATAGGACGATATATCTGTCTTCTGCAGGTGTCGTACTTCTAACACGACATCCCCCGTGCCGTCTACTACACATTCCAGTAGTTTTAAATGACTTCCACAGCCGTGAAACAACGCTGTGAGCGATGTCGAACTCCCTGGCAACATCTGTTATTTTTCGCCCTTCTTCGATCTTTCCAATAATTCGGCCACTCATAAAATCATCTATGAGATGTCGGGAAGACACGCCAAAAATTTTAAGTTCGTCTATTTAATCTTTCCTGTAAAACTTTGACTTGAAACAACAACTGTCCACACGCGTCAAAACCTTTAAAGCTCTTATGAACGCTATCACGTGATGAACAGACGTAGAAAAAAAAAATTGCATACTCATACTTCTTCTTACTAATATCCCGCACTTATTCTAATTTTCCACATTTGGCTTCCTTTCATTTTGTGGTTGCTATGGATGATAGTGTTATCCGTCCTTAGCAATTGTCCAGCAGTGTATAAGAGGAAATACGCCTTTGCAGACAGAACAAGTTCCTAAAAGTTATAGTTATTTCATGATGGCACCATCTTGTGGAGGTTCTCGCTACCAAGTTTTGATGCTTTAGTAAATAAATTTAATTCCTAATTTCGTAAGAGGTTACATATTGTCATGCTTTAGTTTTTTCGATAGTACCAGAACCAAATAGACTTTCAAGGTATCTTTTACACACCACATAATCGCATGATATGTGTGCCTACGATTTTCAATCTGGGATATGAAATGAAATAGGTAACAGAATCTATTGCCAGTTGGTTCATACAGCAACTAATAACAGTCCTTTGGAGAATAATGACCATCACCATTTCTTGCCGTTAATTCTGATCCTACAGTTTTCAGTGGCATTTTCATGATAATTCATCCCCCATGCTTCAGTTTTACATATGGACAACATTTGGGTGATTGCGTGTGATGAGCTTCTTTTCCATCATGTTCTATCTCTTTGCATTCATTATTGACTTACGGGTACCACCCTAATCCGAAATATATTGTTGTTCGCACAAAGCCGGATATAGTTCTGCAATTTACAAAGCTGCAGAAACGTCATTAGCCTAAACATTCAATTCAAACTCTTAGTTTTGACTCTACAGAAGTCGTGACTTGTCAGAGAACGAACTTGAGACGAACAACTAGCGTTGTGTCAATGCAACGGATAAAAAAATCATTCATTGTTGATTCAGAAGTCTAATATATTAAAAAAAATATCTGTGTGTATTCCATACATACTATATATCAGTGGTCTTCAAACTGCGTTCCTCCAAACCCTGGGGTTTCACAAGTCACAATATAAAAAAAGAATAAATAAATCTATACGGAAAATGGATTCACACGTTCTCTATGAAGTTTGTATAGTTAAATGTATCTAAAGCTCGTCCCCTATTCATTAAAACTAAAAATTTTATCTATATATAAAAACTTTTTACTATGCACAACACTTTTATTGTAATATAATAAAAAACAATATTAAAACACTTTATCCTTATATTTATATTCTTCCTACTAAATTGTGAATATTCTGTTGTTTACTATTTCGAATTCTACGAGATAATTTTATACTCGTTAGTTAGCACAATGCCTTGAAAAACTAAATAGTCTTCGAATGGAAAATGTATCTTTTTGCATTTGTGGAAAAAATACCTATTATTATAAGGTGAATGAAATGGTGGACGCGCGCGCTCAAAAAGTTTAAGCAAAAGTTACAGCGTAAATGTATGAAACATTTTATTAATTGAAATAAAATACACTAATTATGCTTGCATTCATTTTAATTATTTCCTCAAATGTGTGTGTGTGTGTGTGAGTATTTTCCCATTGAATGATTGTTTTGACAATATATGATTTTCTAATACATTGGAAATTTCGGAGCAAAAAAATATCCTTCATACCGAATTTTACCGTAAGTACTGCTGCTAAAATATCAACATTTAATCTTATTTCTCACTTTTCCAAAAACCATTTCCAAATGAAAACACTTTTTAAACTTCTGCATTAGTTCCAGGGCAGCACGACGTAAATTGAACAAGAATGACTAAATTATATCGTCGGTCTAATTATCAGACTGTGTAACTCCATCTGGGATGCTAATTTTATACAGTAGGGTTAGGCTCCAAGTTGTTGTTTATGTTCGCCAAGATAGGCGATAATATTACAATATGGTTTACTTTAATATTTTTATCGTGCGATAATGTGGTTGCCATGGGGATAACGTATATTAGTGTTAATTTTTGGTTTTTGTTTTTTCCGCGGGATCTCTGCTCAGTTAAAGTAACACATTGTTACAAATTTTGTGTAATTAACGCTTAAAATATTGTAAATAATTTATATCTTGAAGTGCAATACATTAATATTACTTTCTGTTGCATTTATTGTATGTTAAAATCTTGCACCACCTCTCCCTATGAAATCTAGATTTATTCCGAAATAAAAAAGTAGCGATTACACTGATCAAGAAATAAATTAAAAGCTGAACGCGCACTGAGGCATGGCGTAGACAAAACAAAAGGAAAACGCTCCAAAAATCGCTTGGCGAGTTGCACTTCTATAGCAAATCAATTGCACCGGTGGAGTTACGCAGTCTGATAATTAGGTCGACGATATGGAAAGTGTTCATTTCTGAAGTGGTTAAGTATTTCCACCCATCTTTTGTTAGTTTCAGCATGCTGAATTTCCAATTGTTCCATTTTATTAGAATTTAAATATGCACACATTGAGTCTTCTAATTTCTTCAAACAGACAATTGCATCGATTTTAATATCGGGTATTTCTGTCGATAAAAACTCAACTCAATTTTCCATATCTGCCCAATTTACTTGCGATGAAGTAAAAGAATACCATTGCAAAGTGTTATTTCTTTGATATTTGTTTCAGGCCATTCTTCGAGACATTGGAAACATGTTTGGTTCATCTCTGAATAGAGATTAATAGATAAGTTTTTAAAATATTAAAAAGGGAGACACTTTTCGAGGAAGGACAAAATGTATAAAATGAGGACTGTCCTCCCTAAAGGAGGACGGTTGGTCACCTTAATAATTATTGAGATGAAACAGCTTATCAACATATTTAAAGATAAAATTTAAATTTAACAAGGAGTTTCTAAATTTAAGGTTGCAAATTCATACAAAATACACGGAAATTCTCACACAGCTATAAACATTTTAATGTCTTTCAGAGTATTGTGTTTAAGTGAAATATATTTCTCAACGTAAGTGGCTGCAAAAACAAAGTATATAAACAAATAAAACTCACAATATAAAGCGATTGCATTTAATCTCAATAGACTTAGACTTCGACAGTTTGTGTGAAATAAATCATCCAAATATATCAGTTACTAAATATAATGCATGGCCAGGTGACCTTGAATCACAAATGAATATTATTAATGAGTAAATTGTAACAAAAAATTAAATTATAATTTTTTAATAATAAATGTAATACTTTTTTTAATTGTCTTTACATAAATTGCCTATATAACATGTTGATCTACTTTAAATATTATTTTGAGATATATACTTCGAAATATGTGTATGAAACGGGGTTCCACGAAAACACCTTCTAGTTCAAGGATTTCCACGAAAGCACCTTCAATTTCTAGGGGTTCCCTGAGTTACGAAAATTTTGAAGACCCCTGCTATATATAGCATTCACGAATATGCACCTAAATGTCGAAATAAATATATATTAATAGTTGAAATAAATTTATTAAAACTTATTGAAAAGACATGATTTTAGTAACTTTTGACACGAAATATTAGACCGTGAAATATAATAAATACGCATATTGAAATCCTGTATATAGATTTTAGCACATGTATGATGAATGTTTAATAAGTTCCTTTTAACTACATTTTGGGATAATAAACTTTGTGTGGCGTATACGCATTACATTTAAAAAAAGGGGTTATTGATTAGTTTGTTTCATCATTCTCTTAAGAACTATTTAATCTTGGTATTAGTTCAAAGATTTGAAAAAGTCTGAAGAATATATATATGAAGAATTATCCTTCACACACACACACACACATTTTTAATTCTAACTAAAGTAGCGCAAACACTGTACATTATATCCAGTGTTTTTTATTTTGTTAAAACCAAACTGTAGGTTTCAAAAAACCCAATTTTTTCTCACTTAAGTTTCTCAGGTGGTTCTTATTTAAAATGTAGAAATGTATGAAATTCCGAGTTTCCTCACGTTTTTTAAATGCATTTAGAAATGGTAATGATAATAATAAATTTGTTAATTATATATAATATTACTTTAAAATAAAGCTTAATTATACAATTTAATACATCTAAGCAGGAACAACTTCAATTCTTCGAAGATCGTAGATGATTACATTTGACGATCTACCTATAGTATCTCAAAGTATGCTACATGTGATTTATAATCGATGGTTTCACAGGCTAGTTCATATGGTGAATATGTTCTCTCTCTTTTCCTTTAAAAATAATCAAATCTCAAGTTTAGGTAGTCCATTAAAATGGTCACAACCGAGAGCATATCGAAAAAGTGATGTATTTCTCAATATTTGATTGTACTGTCAGAAAGCCCGTATGAAAAATCTTGTGATGGAGTACGATATCACAAGATACTGCGACGTAATTATATCGCCAGCCATTCAAAAACTATACTAGTACCCATAGGCAAATTTTCTTTACATTTAAAAGGATTGACATTATAATGAGCTATTACAAAATGTTATATGTTTGTTTATCAATTTATCATCCTTCCAGCGATCATCTCTTAGCATATATATTACGCTGTAGATATTAAAAGAAATTGAAAAGTGCAAAATACTTCAAGCTTAAATTTTTTTCTTTGAATGCAACTGCATTTAGCCTAATTGGAGGCTTCATACGTTAAGCCTAACATATTCTTCGGACAGTCTTCGCCAAGAACATCAAATACAATCTCGCCAAAATTAACTCATCATCAGAGAGAGTACCAGGCATTAAAAAGATATTATAGTCTTCCACGTGGTGACCGGAGTAGAATAGTCCCAACGTAAGCTCATGCATGTCTTGAATGTGACTAAAATGAGCAGGAGTCCAACATCTCAGGGCTCTGGCAACCCACCCTGAATTATCACAAGTGCATCTCTGCACTTTGTCATACACGGCAACAACAACAATACATATAAGCCAAAGAAGCTAACTTCTACCGCGTGTTCACACTGATACTCACACATTTTTTTTTTTATTTATGTATTTAAAAATTACAGTTTAGCATTTCATATAATGTTTATTTAAGAAAATGATAAGAGATATAATTTTTCATATATTATTCATAATTTTGCAAATTTAACTTCTTTTAAAAAATTTGGAAATTTTTAAATTTTTTCTCTTTTTGTGTTAATTAATTTTTTGTCATGAAATTTTTATAATATTTCTGAGGATGTCTAAACATTTTTAGGGATCGATAGTTTGGAGAAAAAAATAATAAAATGTGAGATAGAAATATATATATATGCTAAAATTTAACCAAAAGCCTAATATTTCCCACATTTAATTTTTTTAAAAAAAAAGAAGTATTCAATTTACACCAAAATGGATCCCTAATTTTGTTACATGCATTGCATACAAGACATAGGGAAAACAATCGAAGTGATTGGTAAATAATTGTGGAAGAAGTGGTATTTTGAATGTGAAAAAACACAAACCGAGAAAAACCATTTTAAATTTTATAATTCTGAAAAAATAATTATTATAAGCTTAAATAAACATAAAATACCACAGTAAAATATTAGCTATATATTTTTCGTAAAAATAATAAAATATAATATAAATCTTACTCCCCCGACAACCACGCATCATTCAACTTGTAGAAGAACTTTTCATTTCTATGGCATTTCATCCATTTTCCCCTACAAACGAGCAGAAGTTTTTAACAATATTTCTAAATTTTAATTGTTGCTGTTCCTGATATTTATTAAAGTCCGTTGCAGTCCTAACTAAATTCTAAACAACATTAGTTGTGCGCTAGTATCTTGCTTTTCCTTTCATACATTGAATAAGGCACGCCGAGTAATACCATCGGCCAACAAAAAATCCTGACTTTGGGAGTAGCAGGAAGTAGCAGCTAAATTTTGTATTAAATTAAAGGTCTATATCTACTATATGTGACTTCAGTGTTACTGTGATCAATCCGTGTCAATCTGAAAAGTTCCACTCAAATTAACACAAAAAAACCCCGACATATGTTAGTAGGAGTTACATGCTGTGCTAAATGTTATGTTTTTATAATTTTTAATCAAACTTGAACCTAATTTGAAAGTCAAATCAAGAAATTACTTACCCATGGCATGTATTAAAAGAACGCTTAAATCTGCAAAATCTTTTTCAGACGAAACGATTGAACTACTTATTAGAAAATGACGCTCGCAATTGTTTCTTGTAGCAAAAAGAAACCCTATCTAACCGCTGATTGTAGAATGTATCCTTTCGCGTACTGACGAAAAATGTTTACCACATGGCTAGGGAACCTATGAGGACCATAAATAGTGGGTTGTTTTTTTTTATTTCGCGCAATTTCATTTTTGGACTTCGATTGGGAAAACTGTCCACTGCGCGTCGGTTCGAATTCAGGTGCTGTGAAAGAACCTCTGTGTAGAAGAGCTGGTGCACGTTAAACCTGTCTAGGCTTAAGGCTCGCACATAACCATAGTGTGGAAGTTTGGAGAAGGGTATATACCAAACCAAGTGTCGTCCTCTTCATTTAACCATGGATGTAAAAATGGCTTAAAAAACATTTTTGTAAAAGATTTAAGGTGGGGGGAGGAGACAGTTCAAAAATATTCTTTCATTTCAAAATTCACAATCACTTCAAAAATATTCTGGGATATAATATAAGATTTTAGAATTAATGTAGTCACTATGAATACATTTACACAAAATAATTTAGAAAGAGTACACCATATAATATTATGTTCATTGATTCACTTTTAAACTATGCAAAGTATCTATTAATTGATTTTTTTCATCTATTCGACAACTTCTGTTACATAATTTCTTAATCCGATGAGTGTCACACCTGATCATGTGTGTGTAATATAATTGATGAGTGGTTATTTTTTTGCATTACATAGACCCTACAAATTTTATCAAAATCTATCCAGTTGAGCTCGAAGATAATCGATAAATCTTAATTTTAAACACCAGTATATATTAATAAATGACATTGAACCTTGAAAACTTCTTGTGGAATTGGTAAATTCAAGCAATACGTCCAAATTAGAGTTACTTAAATGCTTAGAAAAAGTAATGCAGGAGAAGAAAATATCCAAGAAACATTAGTTAAAACGGTATCTTACAAAAATGCACATTGTTTCGAATCTCGAAAAACAGTTAAAACTTTTCATGTTAAGGTACTATCATTTCACTCAGATGCCGCCCCTGAGGAATCATTGCAGTTTGTCACGATATGAAGATTAATTTTTTTTTTGAAAAAAACCCTACTATATAAATATTTAATATTTCTGGAGTTAATTTTCTGGAGGTTTTCAAGTTTAAAAGAAAAGCCACAACAAGTTGTGAGCATAAAATGAGAAAGTTTAATTAAACTTATTGTTATTCTCACGAAAAAAAAAGTTTAAAATTTTTTTTGATTATAAGCGAGATGAGTTATTAAACTCCTCTCGTTTATAGGCAGAATATTTTTATCTCTTCTGAACAGTATTTTTAGTCTTTTTTATTTAATAAATAAATTTATATGCAATCTATTACCCTACATCTATTTAAATTAAATAACTGCATGAAAAAATAATTCAATTTAAGCAAAATAACTAAACACAGTTTGAATTAATATACACTCCACAACAATTTATGTAATAATCAAGTATATCCTAAATATGCAGATAACACACAAGTTGATATTTATATTTATAAGTGTAAGCTTTTCTATAGAAACAAATAAAATTAAAGTGTTTGTTTGTAATTTTAAACTAGCAGCGTTTTACTAAATGCATTTAAAAGTATACACGGTATTTATATCAAAAAGATAATTTTTAAAATTTTCCTCTGTCTGTCTGTTGGTTTGTTTCGGCTAATCTCAGAAACAACTGGACTGATTTTGATGGGATTTTCACTGGAACATAATTAATATTATCAGGAGTAACTTAGGGTACTTTTATTTTAGAAAACAAATTATTCGTGGAACCCTATATATATATATAGGGTTCCGCAAAAACAAAATTAAAACCAATGCAATAGTAAACAATATCCCATTGAAAAAAAGAGAGAGAAGTATGTATTACTATATCTATACTAGCTGGTATACCCGTTCATCGCACGGGAGAATTGAAAAATTAAACAATACAGACTGAAGGATAAGGAAGTTTTTAATGATTCAATTTTACGTGAATTCCATATTAAACAAAAAAAAGCTTTTTCATATCTCAGCTGAACTAAAAATAATATAACTTAATCTTCAAGAAATCGTAAATGAGATTAAATTTAGTATATATATATATATATATATATATATATATATATATATATATATATATATATATATATATATATATATATATATATATAATTAGGTTTTCCCTGTTAAAATCAAAATAATTTTAAAAGTGTGGTCAAGAAAATGTTCGAGCAGAATTACAAGGATTTCTGATCAAAAATGTTTTCTACCTCTTTTCAAAAATAAGACTCTTAAGGTATCCGAATGCATTCGGAACCATGATTTTGCAAAAGCGTATAACTGGATAATATTTATGATATTTAGCATCACTTAGTTTAGAAAATGTACATAAAATTGTTTTAAGAATAGAAATACAATAAAAAATTTTAAGTACAATAATTTGACAAAAAATGAACATAGAAGGACCCATTTTCAAAATATTGTCCTTTATGTGAAAATGCTTCTATTATAATAGTATTTTGTCTGTATATAGCCCAGACCTCTGTACAGAGGCTCAACTAGAATTTTTGAAATATATAACTTAGAAGTGGGTTTATTGATGTTTTACGACAACAGAGGGGAGAAATTTTAAGAAAAAAAACGCCTATAATTATTTCAATTGGTTGTAACTTTAAAAGTAATGTGAAGTTTTCAAAACTCACAGATTTGAGCCTCTATGCAGAGGTCTGAGCTATCTATATACAGGGAAAATATTATTATAATAAAAGCATTTTTGACAAAAGGAAAACATTTGGGAAAAGGTTATTTTAAGCAGATTTTTTGCTGAAATATTGTATTTAAATAATTTTTTGTCAAAATGCCATTAAAACAATTTTATACATGTATTCTAATCTGAGTGACACTATACATCATGGATGTTATCCATTTAACTACAAAATAGTTGCAAGTTTACAAAATAGTTGTTTGGATGTTTCTACCTCCACAGATGGATAGAGTACCAACAGGAGCTTGTCTGTTATACCATAAGTGGTCTGGAAGAATTTTTCATTATTGCTGATTTGGAATTCTTTTTTTTAAATTAGATTTCAAGGAAGGTCAGATTGGCATTAGAATCTAATTTGCAAGTACCTCCCTTACAAGAGATATTAGGTATTCATATATGCTTTCATAATTGTTCATTGTAATATAAATACTTGAATATTGCTGCACATAAATATATTGTAGGAATTTTAAGATGTGTTGCAGTTTTTTTTTAAAATGCAAATATGTATAAATAAAAAAAATTCTTCAAATACTGAGTTAGTTAGGTTAAATGTAGCGTTTTCTTTTTCAAAGTATCGACAAAGTTTTTTAAAAACATTTGGGGGTATGCGGGTTATTTTGTGGTTTTTAGGTTTGTTTAGCCCATTTTAAGAAAAATATGCTAAAATTAAAAAGAGAAAAAGAAATTATCATTAAAAAAATGGGAATCATTGGGTAAAAAGTGACAAAAAATAACATAAACGGGGCCCAATCTGTATTAAAAGTTTATGAACTAATTTTCAGTTTTTCAATTCTGGTGTGTTGCTTTGTTATTTATTTTTAAAATGACCTTCAGGATCAGAGATATTTTCATTTTTACTAAAACTAGAATACTTTATCTTAGTTATTATATGAAATTGCGTAAAGAAACAGATATTATATTCACATAAGGGACTGTACATTCTGTAATAAAGCAGTAATTGATAAATCTGAAGGTTAAAACATTTCTACTATTATACAGAACATACATAAAAAATTGCAGTTAATTATTTTCAAAACTTTTTGAGCACTCGCTGTCCCTACTTGAGCTTTTCGAAATAAAAAGACATTTCGAGTAAAATGTATTTTTAAGTATGACATCTTGCTTGAAGTAGATGGATCTACTTTTACTAAAGAACTTGTAGTAAATGTTCTAGTGAACGGAAAATAATACACTTGGTATTTTTATAAAGCTAATAAGATGACATATAAAATAAAATCATAAAACTTTGTCAATTGTTGAAAAAGTTCACAATTTTAGGGTAGTCGGATACTTGAAGATTAATACTGCTTTATACGAGTTAAAATCGATTATTTAGTAATGCAAAATAAACCTAATTAATATCAAAATTTATAATATTGTAAAAAAAAAATAATAATACCCATTGTACAGTTAATATTGAATGAATTAATTTTAATATAATTAAATGTAAAAACTATTTAAGATGAAAATACAATTTATATAAATAATTTCCATAGAGTTATTGTATGATATTAGAAATCACACAAAATAATTTGTCCTTATGAGTAATAAAGCGTTGAATTTCATAATTACTAAATATTAGATTAGAAATATATATCTATTAGTTTACGAAAACCCTTTTTAAAACTGAAATTAATTCTTTATTTTAAACTTTAATTTTTTTTTTGAATGGAAAAACTAATGTAATGCTTGACTGACAACCGCATTTATGTAACACAGCAAAAAAATAAACTTGTAAAAAAAATTATTTTTACTTAACAAGCATTTTTTTCAATTCCTACAATTAGTTCACACTCTCCCTATATATATTTATTTACATATCTTGTTCCCAAATTTTCAATCGTTGATAAAATATAAGTTTTATTCATCCACTCAAGTTGAAATATATTTTTTTAAACTTGTAGTGAATGACCCTGAATGTGAATACATATTTTTTAAATATATATTAATACGTTAATTAAATTTAATTCATTAATTATTCTTTAAGAGATATATTTCAGTTGATATTATTCCTCTGTAAATGACAGCAACATTAAATAAATCAGGTTTTGATGAACATGCAATGAAAATTTAACTTAACCTGATTAAAATCATATGCTTGAAAGACGTCAGCATTCCTTTTACACTGGTTTTAAAATAAATTCTTACCTATCATTTTCAATTTTTATTTAAAATATATAATTACAAATTTAATGGGATTAAAAAATTTTTAATGTTAATTTAAAAGATGTTTTGCCATATGTATATGCATATTTATATTAATTGAAATTATTTAATAACAAGTAACTAAAACAAAAATTTTCTTTGATGTCCAAAGTAGGAAGTGACTTTAAAACTTTTATATATATATTGTTTTTAATATAAAATTTGTCTTGTTGGATTGTGTTTGTAGATTAAAGTATTTTTGTTAAATAAAATTGATACTTGAACTTTTATTTTGTAAATAAGCTAATTTCTTTCTTCGATAAAATTCGGACTACACAATACTTTCACTCAGGGAAAAGAACAAAAAACTGGAAGCAGTAATATTTAAATTAGTTTAAGCTAATTTCAGGTTTTTGTATTAAAATGATTCTAGGAAAATTCTAAATTAAGTAAAAAATCCCTTATTATATATAAAAAAAATATTTAAATTTTGACTTTTTCAATTTTTATAGAGTATTCAGTTTTTTCAATTTATAGTTATTTCAAGTGATTTATACACATTTGTTTTGTTAACAAGAATGGAATTGAAGTATCGATTCTACATTGAGTTTCCATAAAGGTCTTTGCTACTACGGCTGAAAAAAATGAAAGTTCTAAAAATATTAATATCATGAGAATGAGAACACCTTTGTAAGGGATATTAAAATCATGGTGTATGAGTGTGTGTGTGTAGTATTTAAACCTATATAATTAAGCATAATAAGGAAATCTGTAAATGAAAATTTTAGATGCTGCTAAATAAGTTAAACATAAGCAAAAATAAAACTAACCAGCATGTAAAAAAGTGAATAAAAAAGTGGACAAAACCTTTTTACATTGTTCTAATTCGGCGTTTCTCAAACTGTGGGGCGTGCTATCCTAGGAGGCCATGATAATCCTACCAGGGGGACCGAGCAAATTGAAAAGGCGAAAATAAAAGATTATTCAGAAAATTATTAGATTACTAAGTGGTAGCAAAATAAAATATACATTTGGACATAGTAAAAAATAAAATACACATTTACACTCATATAATGTACTTATAAATGTATTAGTACTGCACGCAATATGTTTATGATCATTAATTCGGCAATACTAAGTTAAGATTAATTAATAATTACTATTAATAATATTGCTAATTTAATAAATACTATTTACCCCATGGGCTTGTGGGATGTACAAACTTATATACAAAATTCAATACTTATCTTGATAATTTGTACGGTTATAATTAAAGTCGCATATTGTAGCGTTACGTCAAAGTACATTATTATTAAATCCAATATAATATTATTGTATAGAGGGGGGGGGGCGTTAAAAATTATGATTGAAAATCGGGTCGCAATTATTGAAAGTTTGATAAGTACTGTTCCAATTCAATACTTATTTTCCTCATATATAAGAGGTAGTTACCCAAAAAAGAACTATAGAATCACTTCGTGCGAGAAATATTTTCCTTCAAACCAAGAAAGCAAGTCTAATTAAATTCACAGACATAACTTGTAGCAGAAAATCCCCGTGAGCTGCAACGCTTCACATGAAACTTTTCATAGCTTAATCAGAGTTTAAAATTAAATTATACGTGGAAAGAAATCAATTGTTATTTTCTGTTTGACTTTCCTAGACCGTTAAATATTTCTCTGTTCTTTTATTGGCCTCTCCTCTCTCTTATTCTCTTTACAAAACTTAGATTTATTAAGCTTCTATTTCATTTATTGATTACAATATTTCATCTGAAATTGATTGATTTCACAAATATTCAAAGCATTCTTATGCTTTTTCGGCGAGACAAGGTTATTTGTAAAGTTGTAATTCATCAATAGAGCTGTGTGTAAATAGGATTAGCGGATTAGAAAATATTGTATTAATTTATGAGTTTCTTTCTTCTCAACAATATTAAATGAAAGTATTTATGTATATGTTACCGCTAAAGTATATGATTCAGTTAATCCATATTATAGCTAGATATTTCATGAAATAATGGAACAAGTCAGCTAAAGTATCTAATAGGTGAAAATTTCATTCTTTACAAAGTTATTCTATTAAATGACTAATGACAGACTGTTAAAGTGAATATTAAACTATTTCAAAGTTATTTTATAAATTGATCGATCATAAATTTCATCCCCATTTCGATGATTATTTGATAAATAATGAGGAAAATCAGATGATATAATTTATAATTGTTCTTTTACCAACATTAGTTAAACATAAAGGAAATAAAAAAGAATGTGTTACAGAAAAAGTTATATTATTGATGTGAAAGTTATATTATTGACTCTTCGAATTGGGGTACAAAATTAACAAAAAGCAACTAGAGCCAGTTAAAATAACTTCCGAGTGCCGTTTTTCATATTTTAACCATCAAGTAATTATTATACTACAGAATACCTAGTTAAATGGTAGAATTAAATAATTTTATGTACTTTAACTGACTTGTCTAGTTATTTTATGAAATACCTAGTTATTCTGGGAAATATCGGATTTCACTCTTTAACGGTAACATATACACTCATGGACAAAAAATTAGCTGACCAAGAAATAATTGCGAGATCGTAACGAAACTTGGCATGTCGGAGAGATAAGCAAAAGCTTAGTAGTGCATCATGATTGCGCATTACGTATAGCCGGTAGATGGCGTTTAACGTCGTTCTGCATGGAGCATAAAGCAGGTAACCAAATCTTGTTTGAGTGTGCTGAATCGTTTACAAAGAAGAGTTGAGGTACACATGCAATTACGCCGTTTCCAAATACAATATTATCATGAGAGGAGGAGAATCATCGGCATGATGGAAGCTGGGTGGTCACCTAGGCAAGTATCTCGTCAATTAGGCCATTTTGATTGTGCTGTGAGAAGGTGTTGGGACCTCCATTTTCATTTATACGAAGACCAGGCTCAGGACGTCTTCGTCAGACCAGTCGTCGAGAAAACCGCCCCATCGTAAGAAATGCACGCGTACAGCCAACTGCTTCATCGGCCGCCATCCAGGCACAGGTAGTACCTTCAATAGTTGTCCTTGTGTCTTCTTGAAACATACGAAGGCGCCTGGCTGAAGAACATTTCGGATCGCGGTGCCCATTACGTGTGCTGCTCTTGACACCCATCCATCGATGCCTCCGTTTGGAGTGGTGCCGCGCATGAGGAAACTGGACTGCAGCGGAATGGAACCAGGTCGCCTTTAGCGACGAATCCAGATTCAATCTCAGCTGTGATGACAATCGTGTTCGTGTGTGGAGACCCCGTGGGAAACGCCTCAATCCTACCTTTGTTTACAGCAACACAACGCTTCCACAGCTGGTGTGATGGCATGGGGTGCCATTGCCTACAATACACGGTCACCCCTAGTATTGATTCGTGGCACCATGACAGATCAGAAGTATGTCCATGACATCCTGCAACCACATGTGTTGCTACTCATTCAATGGCTCCCAAAAGCCCTTTTTCAACAAGACAATGCTCGGTCTCACTCGGCAAAGGTGTCACAATACTATGTCCACAATGTTACTACCCTTCCTTGGCCTGCCCGATACCCAGATTTGTCTCCAATCGAGCATAGCTGTTATCATTTGGGACGGTGAGTTAGGCATCCCAGGAGTTTGAATGAACTAGAGGCAAGGTTACAGCAAATATGGAATGAAATGTCTCAAGACATCATAAAGAACTTGTATGCCTATGTGCTCGATCGTATCGCATCGTGCTTTCGCGCTAGACGGGGTTGAACATGGTATTAAATCCTCCGTTCTTTTTTCCTTTTTCTCTGAAATAAATAATCATTTTTCTTTGATCTTTTTATCATTTACTTATTTCAAAGTAGTCATTACGCATGTAAAATTTTGTTTCATTTGAATGACTTCTTCTTGGTGCGCTAATTTTTTGTCCATGAGTGTGTATATAGAACAACTTTAATAAAGAAATATCATATTTTGTTTGATTCGAAATGAAAAATGCAATTCATTTGAAATTTCTTCAAACCTCTACGAAGCATCTTAGTACCTTGTAACAATGAATATTAAATGTATTCTTTTAAGCGTATTTCTTTACTAACGTATTACTAAAGGGTACTTATGTACTATCACAGCATATTGGCGACATTAAGAAACGAAGCAAATGGATGTCAATCAAGTTTGTGCGACCCATAGGAAATCGGGATTGCTATTTTAGCAAGTTATTAAAAGAGTTGGCGATTGTTGCGATAATACTGAAGTATCTATTGAATTAATTGGCTATGTTCGGAGCCGGGATTTTGAAAAAATGGATACATGAATAAATGTCCAGCAGTCGAGAGGTAGTGTATCGTGCCTCCACACCACATGTTTGAGGTTCTATCCTAGGGCGGGACAAGGTAACTCAGCCTTTCATCCCTACTGCAGAGGGTCGATAAGTGAGTACCAAACATGCTTGGGGACTTAAACACTGGAGGCTTCACTTCAGGCTGGACCACCTGATCGGGACATCTGCTCATGCACCTCAGCGCTCAATGATCGCGTAAACCGGGATGGGCACATTAAGCCCTGGCCCTCATGGGCTTTTGCACAACTGAGTTTGACTTAAGTAAACGTGATTATATATATATATAGATAGATATAGATATATCTCTCTCTCTCTCTCTCTCTCTCTCTCTCTCTATATATATATATATATATATATATATATATTTAGTGTCTGCTGAATTAAAATATACATATAAAATTATTTTAAGAGTATTATTAGGAAAGAAATTCAAATTTTGGCCAAAAAATATAAATTCATTCAGAACATTATCCACATATAAAAAATGCTTTGTTAATAATAATATTTGTTTGGGCATAACTAGGATATCTCTTCAGAGCTTGAATTAAGAATTCAAAAATTCATATTCACTTTCAGAGGTATGATTAAATTGAAATAACCGGTGTTTTTGTTAAAATTTCTCTTTTATTTGATATGGCAAAATATGAATAAATATTGTTCTAAATTATATACATTCTAAAATCCTTGTTCAGCTTCTGTACTGAAGTCTTAAAAATTTGGGGACAATATTATAATCGAAACTTTTTTCCTTAAAAGTATCATATTTTCAAAAAATTCTGCTATTCATTAAAAGAGAATATTTCGAAAATATTCTAATATTTATTTACTCTTTACCAAAAAATGGCATTTCAATAATTCATCCATGTAATTATATTCTTAAAATTTTTTAATGTTTATATTCTAGTTCAACACTAAATGAAAATAAAAATCCATGAACATATACGTCTTTTTTTAAATCACGATTCCGAACGTAGTCATATTCTTTAATGCATTATGTGTTAAATATGTTTACGGTAAATAATTGAGTTCTTATAATACAAATATTTCCTTTTAGGCAAAACCTCGTTATAAATTTAATGCCTTTGTTAAAAATAGTTTCATACTTAAAGTGAAGGTATATAAAAGAAAGCAGATCTTTCACTTACTACTCGTATAGCGTGAGAAAATGTAATTAAATGCACATTGTTTGCGTTAACAGAAATATTTTGCATTAGAAAAGAACATTTTGTTACTTTTAATCCTTGTTTGTAAAATTTTATTATTTTTTAATATCCCGTCAGTTTTTCCTCATCCTGCATAATTTTTACAAACGGTTAAATATAAATCCCTCAGATTTTTCGAAGTCCATTCAAACCGTTAACGTTACTTTCGTATTACACGATCAACAAGTTTTCAAAATAACACCACATTAGCAATTTAAAAGACATCACCAAATACTTCACCGTCTGCATCATTTTCTAAATATAATGCATGGGAACGGTTTTCCACTAGTGGCAGTATATTGCAGCAATGGACTAAATTAATGTGACGTCATAGTTCACATGGTAACTGAGACACGTGTTTTCGACCAGTCTGTTCATAAATTAAAGATACGTCATAATTATATCATATATATAAATACGTGTTTCCAGCCATTTAGTTCATGTGCTTCACTGTTGCCCACTTCTGCTTTTTGAAGGAATTCCCTTTTAGAAAGTACATATTTGTCAACGATATAATAATGCACATATTTAAACAAAATGCATTTAATTTAAAAGTATTCGTATAATGTAAGTATTTTTTTTTAATTTTGAAAACTGTTTGAAGAATTTTAACACGTGAACTCTTTACCCAATCATCAAATTCTAAATATTACCTAAACTTTACAAGTTGAACAACTAGTATGTCAATTTTTAATTAACGGGAAACACGTGATTGCCGTTATCATGTGACCATCATGAATTTAGTCCATTGGTGACGTTTTTCGTTTTGAAAAGATAGGTCGACGAAATAATATGTAAGTATTGCTTTAACATTTTCCCAGTTTTGCTCGAACGCCGCTCGGGCACTTGAAACGACACTTCCCTGATTTGCACGAGTGGGGCTCGGGTAACACTTTTTTCTACTCTAATCTTCTGATTTACCCTTAGTTTTGCTCGTTTAGAGTGTAATGTTTCTAACAGATGTCTCTTATAGTCTAGTAAAGTTAGAATTACAAAAATAACTAAACCAGTTTCAAGATTAAGTTTTACGGCATTCTTTTAGATTGGTTTATGGAAATTTTCTTTTTCCAGAGCGGTATACCGCAAGCTAAGAACACTATTTCTTTTCAATTTGGAGCTTAAAATAGAAAGAAAATGAGTGATTATGAGAGACTCATAATAGAAAATAATTCTGATATCAACTCATTTAGTGAGACTGAAGTGTCTATAAATGATTCTGGAAGTTAAGAAAGTTTGTTATTGAACTTATCTAGTGGTGTAGATAGAATGAATGAACATCTCATAAATTACCCAATAACAACAAAAAAATGAGGCAAGAAATAGTACCAAAAAATATTCTTCCCTATTTTATATGCATCATTGAGGAATGCTTTCGTTTTACTCAGAAACTGTGAAGAAAATCATTTCATTTTAATTTCAGACTTAATATTATAGATCGCCTTATTGAAAGACATGGGGCGGTAAATGAAAAAAAAGACGATCAGGAATTTTGTCCCTCCCTTACGATTGACGGGAAAAACATTTTAAAGGGATTCCTCCCACCACCAAAAATTGAGACCAACAAGGCAAATGTTTTGTGTGTTGTTCGAAAAGAAACAATTTTGGAAAACGGGGGGAGAAACACTATATTTTTATCCTGATTGCGATGTTGGACTATGTTTGTCTCCCTGTTTTAAAATTTACTACACAAAAACAGAATTTTAAGAGAATAATTATAACTGTAAGTACAATATTATATTTTTAAATCTAATATACACTTTTGTAAAGTGTTCTTTTGAGTTCGCTTATTTCCTTGGAAAAAAGCCAACATAAAGAAAAAATATGTTTTTTTTTTTTTCAATGAAAATAAAAATGTAAGCATAATTCTTTAAATTCATTGTTAACAGCATTTATGACTGCTGATTTCAGTTTATATAATTGTTTTAATCTTAAAAATGTTTACAAAAATATGCTTATGTTTTGACATAATATATTAGAAAAAAGAATATGTTAAGTGGTTAACATAAACACTCATGCTTTGATCAAAATTACATCATAAGATTCGGTTGATCACTAATGCTTTTTGGTATTTGAAGATCAGGAGTGATGAGAAAATTAGAGTAAAATTAATTATTTTTAAAATTACTAATTAGGCATTAAAAGAACCCATGTTTAAAATGACATATCCTGGGTATATACATATTAAAGTTTTTAAATACTAAATGAAACATCTCATAATAAAAATTATTCATGTGGTCTTATTTTTCCCCTCACACTTAAAATTCTAGGTTTATCAAATCAAAATCCCATTAAAGTAATGGGATGTTTTGAAAGATATTTTCTATAAGTAAAACATTTTATAGATTAATATTACAATTAGAGGCTGAAAATGAAAATTTAATATAATTTCACTTTAAAAATATCACTGTAGACAAGAAAGTTAAATTTTAAAAAATTGCCATAAATAACAATTAAAAATTTGTAATCTTTGCTTAGTGATTGATTGCTTATTTACGTTTGCCTCGTAATTTTAAGCCAATGTCAAGTGATGTGGATTATACATAAATTAACAACTGATTCCATAAACATTCACTACAAGCCAACGTGGAAAATTGGAGACTCGACATATTTAAGTGTGTCAGACAGGTCTCTCTATACGGCAGATCTATGCGTTATTTAGAGCAGGGGTGGTAAATCTTTATGGATCAATGTGCCATTTTTTTTTCTAATGAAGTGTTTAATGAGGTATAGACGAGCCGTCAAATAACTTTTACTTGAGATTATTGTGAAAACAATTAAACTAAATACTAACAACACAAAACTCTTAAATTAACTACAAAAAATACGTTCGAATTAAAGTAAACATTACTGGGATTTCTGTTGTTGCAGATTGGATGACAGATAACTTAATTAGAGGATTGTAGCATGTTATTTTTAGTAGAATGCATGGTGAATTGGAATCATATTCCAAACGGGTTCTAAGCAATTTAATCATTTTAGCTGTCGTTCACTTTTTTGACAAGAGGATTTGGGATTTGTTTCAAAATGCGTTTTACAGACGATGCTCGGCTTACCACTATTCCAGAACAAAAAACGCACACCTCTTAGTCACTTTTACTAATTATGCCGTATTTCTAGATTCATCAAATTAGAAATTCTCTGTTATACTTACTATCTTGCACTTTTTGTACTTTTACTGAACTAGCCATGTTAAATAAAAGTCAAAAAATGGAAATGTAACACAAATAAACTTTAAAATACAGTTGTATCAATGAAATTTACCGTGACATGCGTAGACAAACTTTGCATCATTAGTAATTGTAGTTCAGACACAAAACTAAGGGGACGAACGAGGGTGCTCCCCAACCCCCTGTAACCGATCACTTGCGATTGTTCGAAATACTTCATAGTGAACTTGATTATTTTGAAATAAAAATGCAAACCTTTTGATAGCTGGAGTGCACAAAACATTGTGCACGCGTGTCACTGGTTCATCCTCCCTGATATAGATAGACCTACGTGTCATGCAGGTCTACATGCTCTATATGGAAGGTCTTCTGAGGCACCAGGAACCCACTTCTTGACACAAATAATGCAGGCCATGTGCTCGCGGCTATGGTAACTCAGCTACTGCAGCCACCTTAAGAGCAGATAAATTATTGATAATTGAAATGCAGGATTCTTAGGTATTATCACAACAATCGCCAACGTCCAAGATAACTCGCCAAGTTGGCAAATCTCGTAAGTAATGTATGAATTGGCAATCATGTGCTTTCTGGGAACATTCAATTATTCATATTACAAGTCTCCAATAGTTTGCGATAACACGTAAGTAGCAACCTTTCAACTAGGAATCCTTAGAAAATATTTAATAAAATCAAATGTCCTTACATTATGTGTAATTTTATTGTTAAATGTATAGAGGGTCATCTCCCAAAATGGTATAGTCAAACTCTGAGAGAAACGTAGTTGAAAGCTTGTAGGAATCGAGCCCGATTTGAGTAATTGCCATGACACGAAGCACTAAGAAATAGCCACAAACATAACCAAATTATTTTATTAGAATTTTAACCCTACTCAATGGCTACATGGAAGATTAACTAATATTTAAGTAATCAAGATTAAGTTATCTCTGAAATACTTGCAGACACTCAGAACTGTAGTTCCTGCAAAGCGGCTGAAGATCCTCTGTTTTCGATGCCTAAAATCCGACTTTCAATAAGATTTGTTTGAGAAATTTCTAAAATGGATTTCAAACTCGAAGTCAATAAGTGCGTAGGTTTACTTAAGGAAATACTCTGACAAGTTCATGAATCTAATTCTTCATAGTTAAAATTTCCGCACCGCTAATTACCATCATCTTAACTAACTAATTTAATTCAACAGCTATCACCACTCATCTTTCTCTTTCACTCACTTTTACACCTAAGAATTACAGTTTACCTTGTGGAACCGGATGCTTATGAGAAGTAGGGATATGTAAAAATTTGTGGATATGCTGCATACTTGTGTACTATTCAATCGTTTTTTTTTTAATTTTTCTGTTTTGAAGTTGTATTTTAAAGAGTTACTTTCAATTTTTTTCTTTAAAAGAAATATTTTTTTTTCTTTAAAAGAAAATTTTTAAAACTCTTTAGAGGTATGTTGATTTCTTATAAGTTATTTGCTTAAAGTATCCGACTACGTTCGGGAACATGATTTTAAGTTATTTTAAAGTTATTTAGTGTCTCTCAGATTAGAATACATACATAAAATTGTTTTAAGGCCATTTTGACAAAAAATAATTATTTAAATACAATATTTCGGCAAAAAAACTAAATTAGATTAATCTTTTTTCAAAATGTTCTCCTTTTGTGAAAAATGCTTCTATTATAATAATATTTTGTCTGTTATAGCTCATACCTCTGTACAGAGGCTCCATTATGAATTTTGAAACATTCACATTATTTTCAGAGTTAAAACCATTTAAATCAATTATCGGCGTTTTTTAAAAACAATTGCTCCCCTCTATTGTCGTATAACATGAATAATCCCACTTCTAAGTTATATATTTCAAAAGTTCTAGTTGAGCCTCTGTACAGCGGTCTAAGCTATATACAGGCAAAATATTGTTAAAATAGAATATTTTTTCACAAAAAGGAGAATAGTTTGAAAAATGGGTCATTCTATGTTGAGTTTTTGTCAAAATATTGTATTTAAATAATTTTTTTGTTGTAATACTATTCTTAAAACAATTTTATATACATTTTCTAATCTAATTGACACTAAATATCATAAATATTATCCATTTATACGCTTTTGTGAAATCACGGTTCCGAACACGTAGTCGAATACCTTAACACAAATATTCAATCAAAAAATTTCCTTTTTTTTAGTTGTTACACTATAAGGAAAATTGTACATGTAAAAGTTTTTCCAAAAAAATGCAAAATTATTCTGTTAGCTCCAATGATATTTTAGAGCCAACTAAGCAAGTATATTTTGTTACCGAAATATATTTTAAATTCAACTAGTTAGCTTAAGAACTGCAAAAATATATTTCTTGCTATAACTTTTTAATTCAAAAGTAATGTAATTGAAATCATTTATCACATTATTCAGCAAACAGTAAAAGCGTTTTTTTCTCTTTAATATCAAATAATGCGCAATTCGAAGTGTGGTTATTACTAGAGGCAAAATAAATTCTAATAAAACATATGCATTATTACAGGTTCTCTGCTTCCCTTTAACGATCGAAAAAGTTTGTTAATTTGTCTTCTCTGTTTACATTAAAAACACAAGATTAACAAAGAAATTACAGATTTCATTAATCCTATAAAAGAAAAATGTTTGCTTAAAAGAGTACATCTCGAAAATTATGCATTAAGAAAAAAAAAGGAAATGTGGAAGGTAATTACTTGATTTTTACTAAAGAGCAAATATTTATAATTAAATTGTGATCTCTATAAACTACGAGTCCTAAAAAAAGTGTTGTTTTTTTTAATGTTCAAAAAACATTAAGAACATAAAAGAAAAATTATATGTTAAAATAAATTTTATAAAGTAGTTCTTGTAACTGAAATATACGTCAAATTAATATATTTATTCAATTTTATCTGCTAATTCAATAATATATATTATCCACTCTGAGATACTTGATTTACTAGAAGGATTTTATTTGTAAACTTAAGGTGGGATAATACATTTGACTTTCATTCTACCTTTATTATTGTTTGAGTTTACAACCCCGGGATTCCGGGATCCAGAAATCCCAGGATTAAAATAACTAATCCCGGGATTTAATTTTTGTCTGAATTTTATTTAAAAAAATTTTTCTCATCAAAATTTTCTTAGAATTTAATTCTTAGAAAATTTATGTTTTGTTTATGAAATATGTAGGTAGAATTTTTTTGTACAATTATAAGTAAGTAAAAAAATATATGCAACTCCAATTTCTCGTATGTGAGAACGTCGCGTAAGTGGCTAAGTGCAATACTTACACAATAATATAAGCAACATCTCAAGAATAGATTTTATCACAGTTCCTTCTTCAATTAAATGCCGTTAATTATTAACGGACCTGCTTAAGAGACTTGAGACACTTGAAATCCCATGGCATTCTAAGAGCTCATGCAACTGGATCTTCCATTTCAAATAAGGCAACACTTGAAATTGATTCCATAACTGGATCAATTTATACACAAAAACCATTAAGTGTGGCAGAAGAACTAGATAAAGTCATCAAAGAGGTAGTATATACACCAATGCAGTCTATTGGATTTGAGACACTATCATCAAAAATTCCAAAAGAAATTTCTCTTTTTTGAAAATAGAGGGAGACGTGGTGACTACCTGAAAAGAACATACACCTATTTAATGACGATAACACCTACTAGTATAGAATCCGAACGAGTTTTTTCTTCGCCAGAACAATTTGTAACAAAAATAAGAAGCCGTTTGAACGATGAAACGCTGAAAGAGCTGTGTTTTTTCCAAGCTTTTATTTAACTTGCAATGTAAAATGTTCGGGTGGAATCTTGCAACTCAATTTTGAAGCTGATGTTTTCAACCGATTGAGCTGAAATTTTGGATACACGTATAGTTTAGATTACAATGCATGTTTTAAACATTTATATTCCGATACCACAATTAGTTGAAAAGATAATTATTAAAGTAATTTGTTCGGGTGGAATCTTGCAACTCAATTTTGAAGCCGATGTCTTCAACGAATTGAACTGGAATTTTGTATACCTGTTTAGTATCGATACCAATGCATGTTTTGACTATTTATACTCCGATATCACAATTAGATAAAATATATATTTAAAAATGTAATTCTTTCGGTTGGAATCTTGCAACTCAATTTTAAAGCTGATGTCTTCAACTGAATGAGCTGAAGTTTTTTATACACGTTTAGGTTTTTAGGACAATGCATGTTTTAATTATTTATGTTCCAATATCACAATTAGTTAAAAAGATATTAATTAAAAACCGTGTACCCCTGTTTGCTTTTCTTCTAACCCTTGTTAGAAGCTTATTTTACCTCTTTCCTCGATCCCTCGTGGCGTAGTGGTTAGAGAAGCTGACTTTAAATGAATTGCTCCGGATTCGATTTCCGGGAGCACGCAGTTTTTAAACTTACTTTAAATCACTTTAATTTTCCTTCGAAAATTACTTCTATTGATCAATTAAATAAAAGATCAATAAATTTAAATTTCTACGTCCTTTCCTGTTTTTACAAAAAATTTTTTAACTTGCAATGTAAAATGTTCGGGTGCAATCTTGCAACTCAATTTTGAAGCTGATGTCTTCAACCGATTGAGCTGAAATTTTGTATACAGGTTTAGTTTGGATGACAACACATGTTTTAATCATTTATATTCCAATGTAGCATTCCCTTAAAATATATTTATTAAAAACCCCCTTTACCCCTCTTAGCTTTCTATTCTGCCTAGTATCTTATGGGATTGAGCTTAAAGTATTTAAGATTTATCGACCATTTTTAAAAACCCATATTATTCTTTTTATCAAACTTGGACAAAAAATAATTACATAATCAGAAAGATCATCTCTTTCGTCACTATATGGTGTAATTCTTTTTTAGAAATACGGATATTTTCTATTTTTTACGATTTTTTTCTAAAATGTATTTTTATGGAAATGATTTCTCAACTGTTCCGTATGATATTTTTTTCCTGTTAATGAATCGATATTCTGCAATAAAAAGTTTGAGGCTTTCCTCTTACAAAATCAGTCGTTTAAAAAATAAAAGACCGAAAACCTTTTTTTTTTCTACGATTTTTCAAAAAATACTCAAATATTGAATAAATATTTAAAAACTCTGTTATTTTTAAAGATAATCGCACGAAACTTTTTTTACGTTTGTAGAATAGTATTATCCAAATTCTGTACAAAGACTTAAAAAATTGATTAAAACTTACGGATTTAAAAAAAATTGTGTTTTTCGTTTTTAATATGGAATAGTAAAAGCAAAAAAAAAAAAAAAAGTAAGTTTTAATATTTTGATTAATTTTGCTTTGTCCAAGGTTGCTTTGATCTTACAGTGTTTACCCCCGTCTTCCATTATCTTCTTTTGGGGCTCGAGTGAAGTATTTATCATACGCACGTGGCCCAGCGGGATAAAAGATCGAGTACCCCTGAGCTATAGTCTGTTCAAAATTAACCGGCAAACAACCTTGCAACAATGATGCATTCAATGAGATGAATAGACTGAGAAACCTCTGTCCAGTGATAACTAAAAAGTTAAAAATAAATTAAATGTAAAAAAAAAAAACTTTTTTTTTTAAAAACAAGCTTTTATTTAAATGCTTTAAAAAGAATAAAATAAACTTTTCTTTTAAAAAATTTTGCTATCAACTTATAACGTCATTACACAATGATATAAACGCTTGTGGCGAGATTTTCCTGCGCAGATAAACAATTAAATTATTTGATCTGATTGATTTTAATTTTTAAAATTTTTAAACTAAGTAAATACGTGTACTTAAATCTCACGACAAACTTTTATATCATAAATTGTGTAATGACGTTGTAAGCTGAAAGCAAAATTTTTTAAAAGAAAAGTTTATTTTATTCTTTTTAAAGCATTTAAAAATAAAAGTTTATTTTTAAAAAAGTTTTTCTTTACATTTAATTTATTAATAGCTTATTCACAGAAACACAAGAAGTGAAAACTCGTTTTTGAACTTCATTATGTACTATTTTTTTTTCATGAATTAAGATTTTTTTTGTTTCAATAAAATTAAAATTAAATCAGTTTTTAATTATATATATTTTCAGTTTTTTTATACAGTTTCAACTATGCTAATATATAAGTATTTTTATTAAAGAAGACCAATCCTAATCTTAGGATTTGAATAAAATAATCCCGGAATCTCGGGATTCAAAATTTAACACAGGATTGCAAACTCTATTTATTGTAGCCTAGATTAAGAAGCCCACAAGATAAATTTTTCGTAACTCTTATCTGAAAATATAGCTTATTTTTTTAAAATTAATTTCTATTCATTAATATTAATAACTTACATTTCGTTATGTTGAAATTTAAGAAATGATGATGATTCTATCAGCTTTATATATTATGTGAGACGTCTACTCTTTTAAAAAAATCAATTAATATATTAACCTTTTCATGGTCCATTTATTCCTATTTTGAATTTCTAGCAGTTTTTATATTTTATTAACAGTCAAAAAAATATTTTCGTAACATTTAAAAAAATTTGTTATATTTTACCGAATTTTATCTTTACAATTAAACTTTAGGGATGGGAAGGATCCCCTTAAAGAACCATTCCACGTCATAAAGAAAATTAAATTTAATGGTGATTGTTTGCCTTGAAAACATGATAAACATGTTGCAATGCACAAAGGGACATCACATTCTGCCCACATCTAGCGGATCCTTTTTTCTTGTCCCCTTCTGCGACATTTCTTACATCGTCTATAGTTGGGAATCCTCTTTAGCATATGATTTCTTACAGTGGCTAAGCGCCCATCATCCAGAACTACACACTTCTTTGCTTAGAAGCTAGCAAGACCTCCTTTATTTTTTCTTAAGCAATAATCGTCTATTAGCTGACGAGCTAATGCTTTACGGTATGTGAGCTGGTCTAAACTTATGTGTCTTTTGTTCGTTTGACACAGTATGAAATTATTTATGATGGCAAAGTCAATAAGAAAGTGAAAGATACGAGGTCACCATTTTACAAATCCTCCTTGTATTTGGTATTTTTCTTTTGTTTGATCGAAGCGATCAACCCCTCCTATGACATCGTTATGTACAGCGGCAGCTTTTGGAAAAGGTACATCCTTTTTAGTATCATCTTTTTTTGTCCCATATATAAATATTATAATCACTGTATAATGTGCAGTACTGCAAAACTGAAACGAGTTTCCATCATTATAATAGAAAGGCAAATGTATTGTAATGGGTTTGCACTTCTCACAGGTGTATTTCGTAAGATTATGAAGATGGGAAGTAAACTTCCCAAGGCCCACGAAAGAATTAACATGAAGGAAGTGATGTATTGGTAATTGGAAAGAATGTTTCACCTTATTTGAAACCTCATTTCCAAAATCTTCTTGAAATTAAATAACAAATCAATATGCACTTAAAAAAATATCTGAATGAAAATCTGATGAATTTAATTCAAAATATTTATTTTTTTATCATGTTAACTAAATTAGTAAAATGAATTGAATTAATTTTCTTAAGTGAATTTCGTACCAATACTTCAATAAATTCAGAATAGCTATATCAAATATAATAGTGTTTCCCAATATCATCTTCCATTTTAAGCTTTATCATTCCCAATAGTTCTGAACACTAAGTAAAATTATTAATTAATGGAAAATCTTGAACTTTAATAACATTGAATTTAAACTTTTTCAAACATAATTTAAAATGGTTACGAGTTTAAATACGACTCTTAAATCTTCTTGAATATGGTTCTTTATTGCATGAAGATTCTATCTTTCGTGACTTTTTTTTATACATTTCGAAATAAATATTTGTATAAGGAAATGTATCCAATTTTCGAAATATCATTTAGGAAATATATTTTCATAAGCAACGAAATTCTGAACATTACGAAATTCTCTTAACCCTGAAGTATGTTTATAATTTTCACAACGACATTTCGGCTTAATTAAATCCTCTTCATTATGAGGGTGTGTCTTTTATGTGAGCTAAAATGCAATTTCCTCTCTAGGCCTTGAAGAGAAATTCGATAAGGATCGATAAAGTTGAGAAAGTAATTTGAAAGTCACTGTAAAACTCTTCGGAAAATGGTCCATCCACTCACTGAATATAATATTCAGTTCTCGGTTTTATATATTGGTAGTACTTTTAATTTTTTTTTCTATTTTTTTTTCCAAAAATGAGAAATATTCATCATAATCCAGATTAAGTAATAATAGTCAAAAGAGAAAGATAAATGTTTTACTAATCTTTATTTGCGAAAGAGAATTCCGTGAATTCTAGTTTTCATTGTTAATAGAATAATAGATTTTTCGATAAATTGTATATTATTACCTAAGAAATCAATGGATTAATATTCATAAATTCGGTGTTAAGTCTTCCTTATATAAAACGCAAATACGGTTTTTCCTTTTTGTGATCGTTTTAGTTAATTTTAAACATTTATATATATATTTTATACTTTTATATAATCCTCTAATATTTTTATATTTTTAATAATATATTGATATTTTTTCATTTAAAAAAACTGTGATTCTATATAAAGGGAAAGATAATATTCTATTACCGTCACATTTTCTTGACAATCATTTAGATTTTACAACATTATTCAAAAAACATGAGATTAATTTTATAATTTATATATAAGTACTAGTCTTATAAAGTTTTATTTTTACATTTAATCCCAAAGTGCTAGGGTAATGTATTGTTCCATTAAAGGTCACCCAGCGTCTAAAGGATACCAGATATATATTTTTTGAACTGTAAAAGTATTTTATTGAAATCAAATTTATAAAGGTAAATGAGCAAAAACTTACTTAAAAAGAAGAACTGCACACAACTTATAAGTATAATCAAATCAATCGCATAGTACTAAGTAATTTTAAATTCGCCTCATATACACATTGAAGTTCAAAAAATTAAGGAAATTTGTTTATTTTGTTAAGTTTCCTCAAAAAATTTGAATGAAATGTGAACATACTGCTTCGAAACAAAGATGTATATTTTGTGTGTCGAATACGTTAACGTATACGAGTGTGTGTGTACAGAACTAGTCGATAAATATGATTTCTAAGCCCGCGTACCAAAATCTGCATTCTATTCACCAACACATCTCGATAATTTTTTTGCAACAATCAGTTAAGTAAAAATGAGTGACTGTCACAATTTTGAATGAGATGACGAATTATCATATGCTAGAAGCAGTTCAGACTCAATTTCATATTTGTAGAGAATGCAATCAAACACAGTGTCATTTTCAATGGATATATACACTTTAAGAATACCAAATCCATCTCGAGAAAAAACCTAAGCAAGGACGTCCAAAAGCTATGACGACCAAAGAGGATCTTCTTTGACTATTATATCAATTCATATAGCGTTGCTATAGCTTTTCAGCTCTCTCGTGAGTTGTATGCAGCAACAGGAGCCCTAAATTCAAGGATGACTGTTTACAGAAGACTTTATGGGAAAGAGATGTTTGTAAGATGACCTGTTGTTTGAGACTCTGTCAGTTTTAAAAACAGAAGAATCATTTTAAAACGGCTTACAGATCACAGATATTGGAGCATAGATCAATGGGTGAGCATTATCTTCACTGATGTATCAAAGTTAAGCCTATGAAGTAATTATCACCTCACTTTTATATGGAGATAATCAGGGATCTGCCACCTGCCCTGTAATATACCAGAAATCGACCATTATGACAGTTGAGGTTTGATGGTCTGCGAGAGGACATCCCTCTGGATGGCCACGCACAACTCCATATCTTTGAAAGAGGCACTATAACTGATGTGAGCCATATGTTTGCCTTTTCACGGGTGCAAAGGACCTTGATTTTATCTTAATGGATGGCAACGTATGGCGACATGGAATTCATCTTGCCTGCTAATTTCTGGAAAGTGAAGGTATTCACCAAATTCATTGGCTAGTCAGACTTCCGGACCTCGACCTATAGAGCATGAATAGGACGCCGTGGAGAGGTTAAATGATACTCGCACCCCTTTTCTCCGGGAACCATAGAAGGTTTGGAAACAGAGTTACTGTAAGAGTAGTATTAATTTCCAAAGGAACTCAAAAATTACCTTATTTAAGTTATATCACAGTGCAAGGAGTGTATATGTGCAAGAATATGCACTATACTCCCTATTAACCAATTATTTGTTCTACTGTGCAATTGCTGTTTCGTGTCTTCTGATTCTGATGAGTGTTACGTATGACCATCCATGTGTTCTTTAAATGCTGAATAATTATATTTTTGTATTATATCAACCCTATGTAGCATACCATATTTTATTAAAATGTGTTCTATAGCTCTAGAGATAGCTAACCGAAACTGAAAATTGTCTTAATTTTTTACACCAGTGTAATTTAAAAGTTGTGCGTAGCATCTATATAGCACTGCGCAAAAATTGCTGGATAAAGCTTTTTTAATACTTCCTTCATGTATAAATTGTAATTTTCTTTTTAGACATCACTACTGAACTTACCATATCCATAGCAGTCAAAGAATTACATAAATGGCTAATAACATTCATCTATTTCAAAATGTTCATATTTATTTTCGAGTGCATTTTGCATTTGCTTCTGACAATAGCTGTGCAAGAAATGGATAGTAATAGATTCTTGTTTTTTAGCAATAAAACTGAGTGTATGGAAAATGTATTAAATGTTTTCTTCTTTTTTATTTTTATACAAATGATAAACAGTATCTGAAATTTTTTATTTAATAACAAGATCACCTGCTCACTAAGATATATGTGGTTGTATATACTCGTACGTGAGATAGAAACAAATTTATAGAAAATTTGATTTTCTTAGCGTATTATGTTTTATAAGATTGGAATAAATGCAATTACTATGGAATGCGGATATTTTCGGAAGTCAATTATTCTCATCTTCTTAAATAATTAACAAGTATGTGTACAAAAACATCTCTATAGCTATCCGAAATTATTTCAATTTCTTCCTAAACGAAAAATATTTCCATTGAAAAGAAATAGAAAAATAACTCGAATTGCTATGTTAAACAGAAATGAAATTCGAAGCACCGAAAAATTCAATTACATTAATGAAATTCTTGGGTATTCACAATCACATGAACTCGGTAGTTATTTTCCGGTTATTTTATGCCATTTAAGTAATTCCCTTAATTTTCGAGACTAAACAGACTTTCATTTATTTTTCTCTCTTTCCCTTTCGAAACAAAATACTAGAAATGATTATTTTATCTTTTCGATTTGCTCGAAATCTATAAAGCCGCTGGTTAACTTTGCCTTGTTAAGCTCACTAAGAACTCCGATTCATTTTAAACAATATTGAAAACTTTGCAGTAACACAACATAATTTTAAAGCCATAATTTCTTCCTAGAATCAGGAGCAAACTTCTATGATTGGAAGAATCCATGAATATTGCAAAGTTTTACACATTTATTTTCCCTGACGAATTCATTATTATGCTTTTGTTTTCCCCCATTGAAGCTAAAATTTCTAACTTCTAAATTTAATAAATGAATATCAGGTATTTTTTATGTCCTGAAATGTCAAATACAATGCATTTTATAAAAGTTTTCCCTTTTAGAAGTGAGTTTAATATCAAATACACCGACTATTTTTAAAAATATATATATCGCAGGGAAACGATTAAATTAGGGTTTCATCAAATCCCTAAAGGAGATCATCAATTCACGCAAGATGTTAAAAGAAAAATTCCGTAAGGTGATTTCTCTAAGGGATGTAAGTGATTTGATCAAATCGCTAACCTGTTTCAATGAAATTATGAAATAATATTGTCAAGAGTTTAAAAGTGTTCGTTTGGCAAATATGGTGCATTATTAATAGTAGAGTAGTTAATACAACAATAATCATTGAATTACAAATTATTTTTTCAAAATAATTTGCAAAATATTTAGATAATAAAGATGGCATTTTCTTTTAAAAAAAGGAGTTTGGTAGTATAATTTCAAATATTTTTTTAAAAAAAAAATTTGCACTAATATAGTACTTCAGAAATATCTTGCTTTATTTTTAACACCTTTTTATAAGTTATTATTTCCCCTTCTAAATTAGCTTTTATCATGTTTTTAATAACTCGTTTTCCTGTTTGTCCGGGTGGAATTTTTTAATTGATTTTAAACTAACTTCCCGATGTGCTAGAGACATAAAATTTGGACCATAGCTTAGAAATGGAGGACAATGCATGGTAATGTAAAAAGAGGAGTTCTAGTCTCGATCCGATTCCCGAAGAGGCTTGTTTATCTGTCCGGGTGAAATTTTGTAAATGATTTTAATCTAACTTCCCGATGAGCTAGATACTTGAAATTTGAACCATAGCTCAGAAGTAGTTAAAAAGCATGGAAATGTAAAAATTAAGTTCTAGTCTTGAACCCGGGTCCCCAAAAAGGCTTGTATGTCAGTCCAGGTGGAATTTTTTATTTGATTTTAACCTAACTTCCCGATGAGCTAGAGACTTGAAATTTGGATCATAGCTCAGATGCGGACGATAATGCATGATAAAGTGAAAAAAATTCAGTCTTGAAACCGAGTGCCAGAAGAGGTGGGCCCCAATTTCAAGAAGGGCCCCGTAACTCCGGAACTTACACGAATTTCCCCGAATAAAGACCACCTGTCGATAGCACGGGTCGAGTTGGGTCTCCGTATTTAATGTCGTGCCTCTGGGGTCAAATATGAGCCCCAAGGTTACCATATGTTTTTTTATTAAATCGCTTTCTTCTCTATCTGCGTGGAATTTTGTAATTGATCTTAAACTTACTTGCCGATGAGCTAGGGACTTGAAATTTGCTCCATAGATCAGAAGTGCATGACAATGCATGAAAATGGTAAAAATAAATCTATTCTTGAATCCTAGCCACCGAAAAGTTGGGCCCTGATCTCGACAGAAGAACCATAACTCTGGAACTAAGATGAATTTACAAGAACAAGGACAACCGGTCGATATCACGGGTTGAGTTGCGTCTACGTATTCAATTTCGTGGCTCTGTGATCAAAGAGGGGCCCTCAGGTCACCGGGGCTCACAAAACAGGCAGTTCGACTTCGCTTAAACTTATTTGAGCGATATGCTAATCACCCAAGATGACAAGAACAACGCTATGAATTCCAAAATATGTGTCTACTTGAATTTGCAATAAATTTTGAACCGTTTTACGCAAAGAAAGTGGGACACTGTGAAGAAAGTATTGAGATAAAATAGGAAGAACAACAAACATGACAAAGACTTTTAAATCTAGCGAACAATACTAAAATGGTCATTAGAAATGCTTCAGATGTTCTACTAGTGTTATTTTTCAAATGCTGACGGACCTAGAAAATTATTTCTATAGTCTGCTTGTACAATATGTATCATTTTTCTCTGAAGATAAATTACTTGAGGAGCATTATAATACACGAGAGTTTTTTCTTACTTGAGAACAGCAATTGAGACAAATGCATATCTTGAAACACATCCTGCAAGACAACTTTAGATTGTTTCTAATCAAGTACATGCTTTTAATCATTTTTTGAAAATCTAGAAGAAATTGTTGGGGAAGAATTTGAAGACGAGTTATTGAACAGGCAATGACAAATTAGCAGTTTCATTGGATGGATTGAGAATAGTGGAGCTTGATTACTCGAAATTCACAGATAAAACACCGTGCACAATGAAGGAGATGGAACGTATGCCACAATTAAGACCTCAAGCATCATAAATAAAGTCATATATTTAAAATTTTGACAGACGGATTTGACATTGATTGCTTTTTACATATATTTAAATATAAGTTTTACAAAATCTTTTTTATTTTCACTTGCTTCTTTATTTTATTTCTAAAATAATAATTGTACTATTGGTAAGTAAATATGACATTTTTCTATTTCAGATATAACGAGAAGAAAAGAAGACTGAGATTAAATTTATCGCATGTCTGTAATTATGCCATCAAAGTCTTTAAAATCAACTCCATAATTTCATTCACTTAACCCTAACAAGCAGAAAATAATAATAATAATAAAATTAATGTACCATGTTTTTATAACGGATTAAAAAAGTATAAAATAATTTCTCTAGCCCTTATGAAGGATAAAACCACATACATATTTCTAACTTTTATAAATTATCCTGAAAATTCATATTCGGCCACTTTTCATAGCTATTAAAATACTTGTAAGGTTGGAAACGAAAAACATGGGGCGCTTGCAATACATAACTACAAAGAGTATAGAGAGTAGCTTCAAATAAAAGAATTTAATTATCGCTTCCCATTATTTGTGGTGCAATGAAATTGTTAATTGAGCTATTAATGCATGGGTTATCTGCTGCATGCACCCCATGTTTTTCGTTTCCAATCTTACAAGTATTTTAATAGCTATCCAAAGTTGCCAAGTATGAATTTTCAGGATAATTTAGAAAAGTTAGAAATCCGTATGTGTTTTTATCCTTCATAAGGACCAGAGAAATTATTTTATACATTTTAGTACTTTATAAAAACATGGTATATAAATTTTTATTTTTATTTTGTTATTTTCTGCTTTTTAGGGTTATGTGAATGGAATTTTTGAATTGATTTTAAATACTTTGTTGGCTTAATTACAGATGTATGCGATAAATTTCAATTTCTTCTGGTTAAAACTGGAATAGAAAAATGTCATGGATTTGCCACTTCGTAAGTCGTCGGAGAGCGTTGAGCCACAATAATATAAGGCCCATGTCTTTTACACATGAATTTAGCTGTCTTCATGTGGGCAGTATTTCTGAGAGGGTGAAGGAATACCCAGACTTTATCCCCTGGACGATACAAAGGACCTAGAAGGTGCCTTTTATCTTAGAAGGTTTTCCGCTGATCTTGTTTCCCTTCAATTCTTTCACTGATTTCAAAAGAAATTCTTGCGAATCTTTTCAAATATGGGTAATCTCTGGGGCGAAATTTTATTATCTATGATGACTCGAAAATCGTTGGTCACATCATACACAGTTACAGGTAATTTAGAGTTTGGCGATCACTTCCCTTCTCATTTATTTCGCCAAATGAAAGGTCTTGCCGGTTCGGTATTTAACTTAAAAAAGGTTAGTGGGATCATTTATTTATACATTAAATTCTTAAACAGTTTGTTTAGACAAAATAAAAAAATCGTTATAAATTCTGTTCATCTGTCAGCTCAGACTTTTCATTTAGCGAAAAAAAGATCATGGTACATTAAAAGGTTTTTAAAATTTTATTATTATTTTCTTCTTTATATATATATATATATATATATATATAAATTTCTGAATTGATTTTAAATACTTTGAAGGAGTAATTACAGATACATGTGACATATTTCAATTTCTTCTGGTTATATCTGAAATAAAAAAATGGCTTATATACTTATCAATAATACGTCAAACTATTCATATATTATTTTAGAAATAAATTAACGAAGCAAGAGAAAAATATTTTTTTATAAAACTCATATTGAAATATTAAAAACAATCAATGTCAAATTCATTTGTTAAAATTTTAGATTTCACGTTGCTTTCTTGGTGATTTAGAGGTTGGCGATCACCGCCCTTCAAATCTTCTTCACCTAATGAAAAGTCCTGCTTGTTCATTATTTAAGTGAAAAAAGGGAAAGCGAGAGTATTTTCTGAGCTATGGTCAAAATTTCATGTATCTAACTCACAGCGGGATATTAGTATAAAATCAATTAAAAAATTCCACCCGAATTTTTTAATTGATAGAAAGGCGAGAAAGCGAGTTAATAAAAAACATGGTATCCATGGGCCTTCTCTTTAAACCCAGAGCCACGAATTTGCATAAGTAGACGCAACTCGCCCCGTGCTATTGACAGGTGGTCTTTATTCATGTAAATTCGTGAAAGTTCCGGAGTTACGGGGACTCCTGTCGGAATCGCGACTCGCCGATTCGGGTACCCGGATTCGAGACTAGAACTTCTACTTTTAAAATTTCATGCATTGTCTTCCACTTCTGAGCTATGGTCTAAATTTCAAGTGTGTAGCTCATCAGAGAATTAATTTAAAATGAATTACAAAATTCTACCCGGACAGACAAACAAGAAAGCGAGTTCTTAAAAAACATGATGACCTGGGACCTTTGACTCTAGAACTACGAAATTGAATGCGTAGACTCAACTCGACCCGGGCTGTGGACAGATGGTCTTTGTTCGTGTAAATTCGAATACGTTCCGGAGTATCCGGGCTCGTGTCTAAATAAGCGACCTCCTCTTAGGAGGCCCGAGTAGCTTATTTTCTCACATTTTCATACATTGTCATCCACTTCTGAGCTATGGTCCAAATTTCAAGTCTGTAGCTCATCGGAGAGTTATTTTAAATGAATTACAAAATTCTAACCGGACAGACAAACAAGAAAGCGAGTTCTTAAAAAACATGATGACCTGGGGCCCCTCTTTGACTCTAGAGCTACGAAATTGAATGCTCAGACTCAACTCGACCCGTGCTGTGGACAGATGGTCTTTGTTCGTGTAAATTCGAATACGTTCCGGAGTGTCCGGGCTCGTGTCTAAATAAGCGACCTCCTCTTAGGGGGCCCGAGTAGCATATTTTCTCACATTGTCATCCACTTCTGAGCTATGGTCCAAATTTCAAGTCTGTAGCTCATCGGAGAGTTATTTTAAATGAATTACAAATTCTATCCGGACAGACAAGAAAGCGTGTTCTTAAAAAAAACATGACAACCTGGGGCTCCTATTTGACTCTAGAGCTACGAAATTGAATGCGTAGACGCATCTTGACCCGTGCTATGTACAGATGGTCTTTGTCGTGTAAATTCGAATAAGTTCCGGAGTTTCGGGGCTCGTGTCTAAATAAGCACCCTCCTCTTAGGGAGCCCGAGTATCTTATTTTTTCACATTTTCCTACATTGTGATCCACTTCTGAGCTATGGTCGAAATTTCTAGTCTCTAGCTCACCGGGAAATTAGTTTAAAATCAATTACAAAATTTCACCCGGAAAAACAAGAAAGCGAACTAATGAAAACATGGTAAAAAGAAATAAAAAAAAACTATTTTTTGTATTCTCTAAACAGTAATTACCAATTACCAGTTAGTCATTATTTAAATAAGAAATCATTTAAATAAATAAAATAGATATTAATTACCATGTTTTTATTAACTCGCTTTCTTGTCTGTCCGGGTGGAATTTTGTAATTGATTTTAAACTAACTTCCCGGTGATCTAGAGTTTTGAAATTTGGACCATAGTTCAGAAGTAGATGACAATACATGGAAATGTAAGAAAAAGGAGGAGATAAAGATGAAAAAAAGCGAAAAAGATGGAAGCAAAACTTATGCTCTTTTGTCCGTTATAAAAACATGTTACAATAAAATAAATTTTAAATAATATACTTTTTATTTTGTTTTCCTGCTATTAGTTGATATAATTTTTTTGCCCAGTTGTAATTGACATAGACTGAGTTTGGCGTTCTTAAAATCAAAAGATTTGCGAAATAATCCAATTTTTACTTTTTGATGAAATTGCCTTTCTGTAAACTAATAAAAAAATATTTCATTGAGTTAGCAATAATGGTCAGATACATTTAGTAAAATCTTTTGATAAATATTTATTTGTAACACATACATGTTTCACAATTTTTACATTTAGATGTGCTACGACGAACAAAAAAGAATGATAAACCCTGGTCACATTGTGTTGAGCTTGCTAACTGTTTCATGCTTGGTGGTACGTATTTTGTACCACTAGTTCTTATTTTTTTATTGTGTGGTGGTACATAAAACGTACCAATTGTTTGAATGACTCAGAACTGGGCTATGGGCTACATTTTCTGAACTACCACAGAGGTCAACTCCTAGCAGTTTCTCAAGTGTCCAACAGATGTCAGTAGCTAATAGTATGTAATGGGTTTATGCAGCACTTCATTCTTTATTCAGATGTGAGTCTGTTGAATGGTAGTTTTTGGAAGTGACTGAGTTGTGTATTTTTATGTGTAAATGAAAATTATTCTTGTGATATTTGATACAAATCAGGTAAGTACATTTGTTATGCAACTATAAATAAGTCAATATTACAATAATTAATACCTCCCACATACATTACTAGTATGTAAATATGAGAGTTCAAAAAATGTACCACCGTGCTATTGAAGGCCATCTTGTTTACAAAAACAAAATGATATCCGCTTATATTTTTACAATAATGGACATGCTTATTGTGCCACAAAGATTTTTGTTGTAAGTTACATTTTTTTTAAAAAATAGTAATCATTATTATTTTATTATCTAATAGTGCATACAAAATTACACCTATATCTGAATGAACTACGGAACTTGAGTTCAGAGAAAAAATAAATAAAACTAATACTATATTGACTAAATAAAAACTAGGTAAAATAAAATAATGTATAGAATAGAATATTTAAAATTAAAACTAACATTAGCTAACTTAGGACTAAACTAAAATTACGCTTACAACTTTAGATTAGGAAAATCTGAACATGTTTTAATTTATAGGCTGAATAACAGTATATAATAGGAATTGAAAAAGATGATGAAAACATTTCCAGATGTCATAAAACGAAAAAAATATTGCATATATAAAACCATTTTATTGCACTCAAGTCATATACAGCATATTTACATTCAAATGTAATAAATTCTCAGAATACTTGACAATAAGTACTTCATTCAAGATATATCAGATATGTCAAAATATTCGAACGAAGTAATTTATGCATAGCACTCTGAGTTCCTGTGAATTAAAAGAAATAAAGTTATTTATAAGCAGCTATTTACTGTTATATATATATTCAAATTAAAAATGAACATTTATGTTAGTTATTGAACCACGCATGAGATCATGTAACTAATAGTTTTAAAAATATTCTGATAATATTTAAGAAAAAAAAATAATACAGTTTTAATGTGAAATAGGCTTAACTAAATCGAAGGAATTTAACAGTGTAGAGTTGTTTTATGGATTGATGCAATGTTTTGCGAAGAAAACTATAAAGTGAGAAAAGAGGTATATAAGAGTTAATTATAAGAATAAATTATTTAAAAATAAAACAGTTTATAAAATATATGTTGAATTGGATCTTATTTTTAAAAGAAAAAGTGATGTAATGATAATTATCAAAAAAATCAGCCAATGAAATTTTAGTTCATAATTACCTTTTAAACCATGCACATAACGTTTCAGTTGCAGTCATAATCCAATGAAAAAATTGAATTAATATTTTATTTAGTTTTAAAAAAGTTTTTACTTTCATGTAAATGAGTATTGGTATTAATTCTGTCCAGTAAAAGGTGACCTTTAAGGTATCCGACTACACGTTTGGAACCGTGATTTTGCAAAAGTGTATAAATGTATAATATTTATGCTATTTAGTGTCACTTAGATTAGAAAATGTATATAAAATTGTTTTAAGAATATTATTACAATAAAAAATTATTTAAGTATAATACTTTGACAAAAAATTAACATAGCATGACCAATTTTCAAAACATTATCCTTTTAAGAAAAATGCTTCTATTATAATGATATTTTGCCTCTGTATAGCTCAGAACTCTGTACTGAGGTTGAACTAGAATTTTTGAAATACATATCTTAGAAGTAGATTTATCCATAGTTTACTACAACAGAGGGTAGAAATTTTAAGAAACAAGCACCGATAACTATTTCAATTAGCGATAAATCTGAAAATAATGTGAATTTTTCAAAAATCGTAGTTCACACTCCCTGGAGAGGTTTTTACTTCATATAAGCAAAATATTTTTTTTATTATTACAGAAATATTTTTTATAAAATTAGAACATTTTTCTTTTGGAAAAAGGTTATTCTGAGTTAATTTTTTGCCAAAATATTGAATTTAAATAAATGTTTTTGGCATAGTGGGCTCAAAAAAAATTTATACATATATTCTAATCTAAGTGACACTAAATATCATGAAAATGATCCATTTATGCCCTTTTTTTAAAATCACGATTCCGAACGTAGTCGGATACCTTAAGAAAAATGAAAATAAGAAAAAGAAAGAAAAAGTAAGAATAATGTGTGTAAAAATGATTCTCAAAATGCCTCTTTGTAACAACTCAAAAAGTCTGTAATAAATTATTATTATTTACGAATAAAACAAAAATGATGCGTATAGATGTTGTTTTAATAGCTTTTTCGATATAAAATGGAATAACTTTAATTTTGGCTAATGAAGAGATATTTACGTCGTACTATAAATAAGCACAAGAGCTACTGGTGACGGACCTTATAATTTTGAACTCTGTTCAAGCTACGAGAGCGTCACCTTAGTTGGCACTACCCTCTCCTAACTTCAACACCACACTATGAGATGATATTTGAGCTTCGTCAAATTCAACATGCAACAGCGGCCTCTACACGCCGGGTCTTCACTGGCACTACGGTAGAACTCATAACACACTAGCGACGAGTCCGTTACCTTGACCACTTGGCTACCGCTGCTACTAAATTTTTTAGATTATTTAGAAAAGAAAAATCTCGATATTTTATTCATTTAAAGGCAGCCAGTAAATTATTGTATAAATGAAGCAGATAATTACATCTCCTCAAAAAAATAACAACAACAAATTACACAAATGTTCTAAATAACATTATAGACATATATCATCACTAATATTATTTGCGGGATAAAATTCATCTCTTGGAACTAAAAAAAAACCGAGAGATATTTCTTTTTACCTGTATACGAAACATAGATGCAGCCTAAGTCTTTGCCATTTCATTATTTTTTCATTTCTTTAGAAAAGGATAAGCACCATAAGATCCATAATATGGATATCCATAAGGATAAGAGTAGTATTCAGGAACTACAGCAGCAGCTGGAACAGGAGGGGCAGCAGCTACAGCAGGAGAAGCTGGTAAAGCAGCAGCAGCTACAGGCGCTGCAGGGACGGCGGGAGCTGCGTAGGGCGCTACACCAGGTACGTAGGGTAGGCCATAGTAACCACGATAAGCTCCGTAGGCTCCATGTGCTGTATAAGGCAGTACACCCATATTACTAGCCATTGCGCCTGCGCAACATAAGGCAATGAGGCAGATGAGAGAGATCTGAAATAAATACCATTTACATTAAATTGTAAAAAGGTAATCTGATAAAATACTTGTATAGTGTATAAAGTTTTTTTTTCTTCCTGTATTTGATTCTTAAGTGAATTAGATTACTATCAGATATGATAGTAATCTACTTCACTTAAGTAGATTAAAATCAGATATGAATAACAGATCAAAATATAGTGCATCGTCATACAAATAGCTCTTACAATTCGACGATGTCACTCAGACGGTGCAGTGGTGGTTGACGCTGACTGTAGTGTCTTAGGGCACGGGTTTGAATCCCGGAAAAGTCACGGGTGTTTTTTTATTTCAAATGGGCAGCAGAATAGTGTTTTATCATTGCAGAGACCTTGTACATTCCACGTGGCTTAATATCCGTTTTAGTGTGGCATCATATAAGTGAAATACCAATCGCCGTATGTAATTTTAACTCCCAGTTTCCTCCTCAGATTGACGCACCCGAGCTTTGATGATGCAAAACTGCACTTAGGAATTTATTTTTGCCGTGGGCACCTAAGCCAAACAAGCACTCAAGGGATCTTAAGCATGCCGCATAATCATACGACATGGATGCTGTCCATTTTCTGCATCATAAAAATAACGGGATAGTACACGGCCAGCGACAAACTACGCCACCCAGCCGGTTAGGTATAGATTTTTGTAAATGCATAGTGCCTTCGCAGCATGGGGGGACTGTAAATAGCCGTCGAGTCGCATCTCGATAATTTGGTGGAGGAAGAATAGAGGTGGGAAGCCCTTTTACTACTCCTCAAGGTGTTCTCCCTTAAAATGGAGTGAAACTGAGCCAAAACTCCAATTGAAGAAGTATAAAATTCCAAAAAGGGCTTTAATCATATATATCTGGTTATTGTGACATTTACAAGCAACTGACCACCCGATTTTCGTCATAAAACTAATGTCCTACTTTATGTTGCCAAAAAATAAATTTTTTGAAACTTGCCTTCAAGTGAAAAAAGCGATTTTGAAATTATTCATAACAGGGAGATGAGCGCTTTGGATTACGATGATTAGTAGTGAATTATGAATGCGCAATTTGAAAACTTCTCCGTGCATACAATGAGAAACTAAAGGTTTTAAAAATATTTCCATGTGTAATATTTAATTATTTATTTTATTAGGGAAATACTCTTATATAAATTTCGTAAGTAATTGGCATATTTTTAAATGCCACTTTTTTATGCGGTCTATATCCACCACACAAAAAAAAATTCTGAAGCATTTTTACGAATTAGTTTGTTATATGTAAGAATTTATGAAATTTTTGAATATTCTTTTGTGCGTTTCTTTTTATGCGTTGCCTATCTGCAGCACAAAAATAGGTTCAACTGTATTTCTCTGCACTTGCATAAAAATTAAAGGAGCTCTTAAAAGTGAAAAAAAAAGAAATGTAACTCAATGAAGGTAAGGTTTTTATTTTATATTCCGATCTGAAAAGATTACAACATGCATTTATTATTGACGTGAAATAAACGCTTAAGCAAAATAACTGAAAACAAAATTTACTTGTTTGATTGCTTTTTCTATCTGTATTAAATAAACGTATTGAATTTACTTCTCGTGTGGTGGCAACAGACAAGAATGAATCGTTATAAAAAGCTTAACACATATGTGGAAAAAGTAATTGAAAACAGTGACAACTCGCACTTTTTGACAGCCTATTACGGCTCTTTTCCCGTCACCTGAAATCGCGGAAGTTGCTATATATATAAAAAAATAGCTACGCAGTTGATTTAAATTTGATTATAGATTAAAATATATAAATATAGAATATTTTCTTTGAAATTATATTTGTTGTATCTATTAACGAGTTGAAAATTTTTCTCTTTTTCATACTATTATTGTCTGTTTTGATTTAATCGTTTCTATAAACTCTCATTTTTCTTACTGTTTAATTTATTTACAGATTTTAATCATTGTATATTATAAGTTTTATTGAAAAAAAAATTGGAATCTATTTTGGAGGAAATCTCGATATAAGAATTATTCAGTTGATTATTAGAATTCGAATTGATATGTGTCTTTTTAAACGTAATACAAAAAAAAAAAGGCGTTGCGTTTACTAATTGATTTCATTTGATTTTCGATTAGGAATAATTTTTTTCTATATACTTTTTCATGTTAATATGTGTTTTTCTTTGTTACGTCCTAAATTTATTTAAAAATGTTTGTTCTATTTCGAATACATTATTTACACCATATTTCGAACACTGAACCGCCGTAAAAAAACCGACAAATCGATTACATAGGATGTAACAATTGTTAACGCTTATCTTATATATTTATACATATTCACTTTCATTAAGGTATCCAACTACCTTAAAATCAGTGGCGTAACATACACCTCCGCAGTTTCCTCATCGCGGGGGGATCAGGATTCTAGGAGGCCGGGAGCTTGACTACCGCCAAGTACCTACTTTTTGTAAAATCCAACTTGGGAGTCAAAAATCTGACTTTGCAGGAAGCTCAAATGTACTCAGCTACGCCACTACCTAAAACCATGATTTTTTTAAAAAATTGACAAGTTTCTTATTGTTTTACTTTATAGACCATTATATTAGCTTAATAAAAATACCAAGTTTTTTTTTATTATTTTTCATTCACTAGAACAAAAACTGCAAGTGTTTTAGTAAAAGAAGATGCCACAACCTTATACAAGATGTCAAATTTAGAAAGGCGTTTTACTTGAAATACGTTTTTTTTTCGAAAAGCTCAAATGGGGACAGCGATTGCTCAAAAAGTTTTGAAAACAGTTAGCTGAAGTTTTTTGTGTATTTTCAGTAAAACAGTAGAAGTATTTTTACTTTCAGATTTATCAATCACTGTTTTCTTTCAAAATTCTTTAAGTAATTTAATATAATCCCTATATATATATATATATATATATGTGTGTGTGTGTGTGTGTATAAAACAAAATGCTCTAGTTTTTGTAAAAATGAAAATATCTCTCATCCTGAAGGTAATTTCAAACATGAATAACAAAGTAACACATCAAAATTGAAAATTTGAGAATTGGTTCAAAAAATTATTGTGCTGAGCTTCACTTCGTATATGTAATTCTTTGTACATATTTACCAGTTTTTTCCATTTTCAAAATAATAATTTTTTTTTTTTCTGTTTTCAATTTTAGAATTTGTTCTATAAAATATATAAAATAGAAATCTAAAAATCACACACACAAAAAAAAATCCCCATATCTTCATTTTTTTCAAAAAAAAAAAAGGTTGCCGCTAGTAGATGGATACCTTAATAAAGTAGATTTTACTTATACTTACCATAGCTTTCATGGTTCTGGGTAAAGTACCAGCTAAGAGTGATCCAAAAGACTTGCTTGTACTCACAAGAGACGAATGTGAAGTACAAAAAACTACTCGTTGCTTATATAGGTAGCATCTCCTTGTTTTTGAATGAAAGGTGACAAACAATAGTGTCAAACATAAACAACTCAAAATGTGATTTTTTATTCACTTTTTTTTTTAAGATTTCTTCGATGTTTCCTAAACATAGTGATGGAAATTGGCTTGTCAGGGTCAAAAGGGAAATAAAACGGGAGTAGAATTTCGTTTTGTTCCAAAAGTACCTTAACCAGACTCGGGACATGTTAATTCTTTTGCATTCTTGGGCATAATGATATGTATGCTTTGAGGCGTGTGAAGTAGGCGCCTAAGCGTTTAGGGCCTTATAAAAGTTACATCTCATATGAAAAAAAAATGCTTTATTTTTTTGTAGTAGTGTGTTTAATCCCATTTAGTTATATGAGTAATTTAACAGAAACAAAACTAATTTTGAATTCTCATGTGAATTAAAGTACTTCAAATTGCTCATTAACTTTTTCGTTAAATTAAATTTTAATAAAAATATATTCTGTTTTCTTCATGAAGAATTTTAGATATTAATTTATGATAACGCGTAATAGCTTTGCCCTTTATTATTTTTTTTCTCCTGTTGTCTAGAATAATTGTTATGTCCAATCTTTGAAAGGTTTCATACTATTTAAAAATAATAATTTTATTTTCTTTGACTTATTGATTTATTTTTCTACTGTTGATTCATAATTTTCTGCATGTATCCTTTTTTTTAAAGTTATAAATTCTTTGATTCTCTCACAGAAAATTTTTCATTAAAAACGTAATTTTTTTTTATAAATGAAACGGGAATATAATTTTGCAATATTTACATAAGGAGAATGGAATGGCTTGATTTATTGCTAATGGTTTAACAAATAAGAACTTCAATGACAACATAAATTGAAGAAAAAATCCCGTGATTTTTGTGTTGAAATTTAATTTTACGATAATGTAATTCTCACTTAACGCTTAGAACTTCAATCACGCTACTAGAAGTGACAGCCATCCACACACAAGCACACAAACAAACACATAAATATATTCTACAATTTTTAAGTTACAAAAATCCATATTTTCTTAGAAGATTGCTTTTAAAAATTAGATAACAATGTTTTCATTTATTAACTATTTTTAAATGACGATAAAAAATAAAAAGTTAATATCTCCCTCCCTCAATTTCTCTTTTTTGCCATGATGTAGTTAATTATTTACGTACTATCGCAACAATTCCAACATTCAAGATAATTTTCTAAGTTGGTATTTTACATCGTGTTGGCAGTTTGATTTCACGAGTGTCGTATGCTCTGAATTAGCAACCATGTGTTTCAATTCATATAATGTCGCCAAAACGGGTTTCAATTTTAAATTATTGCAAACTCCCGCAGAAAAATATCGCAACGATTACCTGAACTGGAATTTTTACGCGAGAAGAAAATCCTTGTTTATACAAAGACGTATTAACAATCAATGGAGCTAAATATTTAACTTTCTAGGAAGCTGCAAGAGCTGCAGGTTTAACCCCTTCAGGACCAGCGGAAGAAGAAAAAGCCGCTTCCCCAGACCCGTACGTTTGGAGAGGATACGCACGCACGGACCGTTTGAATTTCCCTGCTGAGCCTAATTTCCTGTAGCAATTCATATAAAATTTTAAATGCAATCAAATACGCTAAAACTTACAATTTACTGTCATTGATAATATTTGAACATGGAGTACAAAAATTTTCGTTATGTTTAAAACAAGAGTTGCGAATTTTAAAGGACATGTTTTCATTCTAATAAAAGAAAAATGCATGCACTTTAAAAAAAATTGACAAAAGTCTCATAACCTTAAATACGAATATAGAATATATATATATATATTAGAAAACTAAACCAACTTATTTAAAATCTAAATAGAAATCCATAGAGCAATAGATCATGAACCTCTAAATGTCCAATTCTCTCGAAAAATAAAACATGTGTAGTTGTTTATATTCAGAAATATCTCGGATCTACTTGAAAAAAAGCCCAGAACTGAAAGCACAGGTTGAAGTTCAAAGTTTTATGAAACATTATTCGAAAAAAAATGGTTTTTAACCGCCATCTAGGGCTTGTAAAAATTAATATAAAAACGTTCGTAAACCTGATCACACCGGTAAGATCATGAGCCTACGATGAGGGAAAGCTTAATCACATATATGATACCGTGGGTCGTGGAGGGAGAAACGCATGATCACATATATGTGTTTATGGTCCTGAACGGGTTATCAAATTATTAAGACTTTCTTGATAAAATGTTGGACGATACAGCCTCACTCAGTGATGAATTTGGGGCGTAGGAGACTTCTATACCGACAATGTTAAATTGGCTGTTTTCGATGTCCCTTTTCTCATAATCTGTTGTATGTGCATGTTTGAAAATTTTCATACAATTAAAGTATACCTTTCTTATTATACTGAAATGAGCTTTAAGCTAAGTTTGAATTTTTCCTAACCTAATTTATAAAATATTTCATTAAGCATAGTAAACTTTTTTTGACCCATTCTTCAACAAAAAAAATTGTAAAAAATAAATTTTTGAGTTATTTTACAAAAAACTCTTTTCAGTATATATTAGATATCATTATAAATATATCATAAAAATGCACATACCTGTGAACTGTAGTTTCTCAGGAAAGGTACATTGAACATCAAAACTACATTTTGAGATAAATTGATTTTAATGTATACAGTGAGACTTTTGATCGTCTTGGAAATAAAAAAAATAAAAGGTTGAGTTTCTACAATAAAACATACATGTTTTGGTTAATATTATACGCTCAACTTTGAAACAAAAACGAAGTACTTTGTTTACATTTTTCGCCTTTCAAATGGACGTAGCCCAGTTTCAACGATTATCTAAAAATAGGTTTTAAGGGATTCTAATTGTCCTAGTGGTTAATGTAAGGTATATTTATTAAAGGTTCAAATCTGTACAATTTCAAAATATAAAAATCTCAAATTGTCAAAAATAAGGTTTTAACTTTCCAACACGCCTTAACTGAAGAGGAGTGCCAAGAATGATTATTTTTTTGCAACAAAGAACGAATAAATAAAACTACATAATACATGGGAATTACAGTTTTACAATTTGAGATATAGGTATGGACAGTTGCGTAATTTGTACATTAGGAGTTGGTTAGCGGTTAAGCGGACAGGGGTACCGCCCTTTTTGTACATAAAAAATAAATATCATAAAAACGTCAATTATTTTCCAACGATGTTAAGTCAAATTTTGTTTATGCTGTGGACAAATGGTACACAACTGTAAGGAAAACACAGTTCTGTGGTTGAATGCTGTTTTTATTTATCAGCATCACATTTCGAAACATCGCGATGGCTGCGGTAACCTAGTGATCAAGGTAAAAGACTTGTGGATGGCATGTCATGAGCTCGAGCCAAGTACTACTGAAGACCCTCTATGTAGAGGAGTGATGTACGCTAAATCTGTCGAGAGCTAAGACTTCCTCCTGTTGGTGTGATAGTTAGAAGAGGGAGTACAAACTAGGGTGTCGTCTAGGGTGTACTTATATATACATATATATAGGGAGATAGTGAATTAATAGTAGGAATTGAAAAAATAGCATGATTTGTCTGCATTGTTGTAACAATGCACACCCGGTTTGGCTTGAAAAACAGGTTTTCGACGCAAACTTTTGTCTATGTTTTAACTGTTACATTGTAACAACAATAGATACGAATCTAAATCTATAATTAATTTAATTAAATATAGTTAATTAATTAATATTTGAAAAAACTGTATTAACATCAAGTGCCATCCACTACAGATTTCAAAAAACAAATTTGAACTTGTTTGGATGAATGGAAAGCATTTTATTAATGATTGAAAATTTGAACAAGATAAATATATAAATATATAGAAGTAGAGTAATATAATAGTAGGAATTGAAAAATGTCCACATTTTGGAAAAAAAAAAGGATCTGATTTCGCATTTAAAATGGTCATTATCTGGTATTTGATACTAATTAAATTTTCATGAAGGAAATAAACTCGATTCATTTGACGTCATAATCACATGATACGTTTAACAAATAGCCACATGTTTGATTAGCCTCGAGTATTGTGGCGGTATTTTCGGATTTGTATCTACTATCATATAACAAAATGAAATTCTTTCTTTCCCTTAACTTAAAAAAATACAATTTTTATTTTTACGCATTACTGATAGCTTTTCAAATTTTTTTTAAATTTCACATTAGTATTTTTTTTTATTTTTACTGCAAAATTATAATTTGTAAGTTCTCGGCACACCTATCTCTAAATTATGTTGCTCGGCTATCGATTCCGGTCGCTAAAAACGCATATCGTTAAATTAAATTACTTGGCGATAGATTTCGGTCACAAAACATTTGACGTCTCTGCCCCTGTTCTGCACATTAACACTTAATTTTCAAGCATAAAGAATTTTATTCAATTGAATAATTCATAATTTTTTGAAACACAATGTGGCTGACAAACTAATTACTAAGCGTAAAAGTATATAAAACTCAAAACACGAGGTCAAAGAACAGAAGAATAAACTAAGCTTAAATCTAACACTGTAAACTAAAACGGTGTATATATTTAATAGCTATAAAAAAAGCAAAAGACTAGAAAATATATTAAAAACATTTAGGGAACTAAAAAAATTTAAAGAATATAAAATTAAAATGTCAGTAAAGCTTTCATCATGAAAAAGAACGAAAAATGGAAAAATTCATTAAGCTTTTATAGAAATTTTTATTATTAGTTTTTAATAACAGCCAAGGTAAAATCTTGAATTCTTAGTACGATTTCTAGAAATTAAAACTTGAAGAACGAACATAAAAAATTCTCTTTTCTTTTGTTCCATTTCAAACAGTAATTTATACTTTTCTTTTTCAATGGAATAACCATCAGAAGTACTTTAAATATTTATGACTCAACTGTGAACTATGAATTTTAGATCATGCTTTTCTGATCAAAAAAAGCTAAGCAAATAATAAAAAAAACTAAAACGTTCCTTTCATTCAACAACTTCAAGTCCTTCATATTTTTAAAACAGTTCCACGGGTTACTCTAAATGACAATAAAGTATTTGCATTTAAAAATGCTCTCATAAGCTGTTACATTATATTTGGATTTGCTACCAAATTTTACGTTTAGAAAAATTATCGTAAAACCACAAATAAAAAGCACTGAATCAAACCTTATCTTCCGATACCGAATCTTTCAGCTTTTAAAAATTTCCCCAAAAAGGATTTTTTCCCCTTTTATCCTTTATTTCTGAAACTTCCTTTTGATAAAAGACCGAAAGAAATCTATGAATTACTCCAGCTTCCATCAAAAAGGAAAGTAAAATATAAAGAAACGTGAAAGGCTTTCTTCGGTAATTTTTCTTTTCCTGGGACAGGCAAAGGCTACTTCTACTTACTGCACCTAAGCTTTTTAAAACCCTCAAAAGAGGTTTCCTAAAAACTAGCCACTCATATAACAAAAAAGTAGATTTTCTGTTTTTTTTTTAACTTATTCTTTTTAGTCAAGTCAATAGAGAATTTCTGAAATACTACAATATTTATATAGTGAATTTTTTTTGAACGCATGTATAAGGAATTAGAATAAGGAAGGGCTTGTTTTGGTTTGCTTTCCTCTGTTTTGCGTAATTTTGTGATAGATACCCTTTTTTTAACTTTTGGACAAAAGATTAAGATCCCTTACGGTGTTGATTACTTTAATACAAGTAAAAATTGGAAAAGAGATAATTCATTTCTGCTAAAAACATCATTATCATAGGACAACATATAATAATTTAATAAACAGTTATTGAAAGATTTAGATATAATTTTATTTTGATTAAAGATATAATTGGTATTGTCTTGATTTATATATCTTTGTAGCTTGTTCTTCAAATTAATGTTGTATATTTCTTTTTTAATAGACGAAAATCTGTAGGAAATATATTAATTCACGGTTTAATTTTTTTAAAAAAATTACTAAAAAGTTTTTTTTTTTTTTGAAAAATTAATTTTCCTTTTACACACACACACACACACAAGCATTCATCACTCACATTCATCACTCACCCTTAAATACTTACCCCTAGACAAACCACCTCGCCAATCTAAAATCCCGCCTTCTGAAGAGTCTGATTTTTATTCGAAGATTTATTCGGACTCCCACAGAAATAATTGGGGGCTAGGCCGGGATTTGATTTCGAAAAATCTTCTCTAAATAATAAGTTGATAACCTTCTAACCCTCTTCTTCGTTAAAAAAAAACCCATTTTTGGCTGCACGCCTAATTTACAAGCGGACTGAATCGAAAATGCGGATTGCCTCTCATAACTTACTAACATTTAGGTGAATAAAACGAGAAGTTATTTTCTGCCGTGTACAACAACTACAAGAGTTTCACATGTCCAGTGAACACATCCAGGAGCCTTTGAAGTTTGTTTTCAAGTAATTAATCGCACGTCGTCAACTGTATCAGGTACTTTTTATATTGTTCTTCAAAAGGAAAAAATCTAAAAGAATACGTGTGTCACCGTTAATTTGATTATGAAAAAATTGTTGTAGTCGATTTCATGAAGTAATTTATATTTTTAAATATGTGTTTTTTTTCTGAAATACTATTTTTCTATGTGTATAGAAATCGTATCAATTAAAATTTTCTATAAGTATATCTTTTAAAATATTAAGAAAGTCGTACGTAAAATGTTCAAGTTTTTATCTCATTTATTAACGAATCGCATTGAATTTCATGTATGTGCGAAAATTTTTCATTTCTTTAGTTACGTCATTGACCTTGAACTAAGAGATTAATGTCTTCCCATTCCTAAACATTTCTGTTTGGTTGCAATCGTAATTTCAATGACTCATATAGTTTAACATTTCTCTTGCAGCTGTTTAGTAATTAATTATTTTTACGAGTATTCCAGAAATATATTTTTAAAGAAATATGCTATGTTTTTTAGAATTGATGAAGGATCGTGTATAATCTTATTTTAAATGATGCATAATATCATTCAATATATAAGTATTTTGAGTTCATTTTTGACAGAATTATTATGCTTTCTGTGAAAACATGTGTTTATCCTTAGAATGTTCTGAAGAGTTCCTAAAAAGATTTTATTTTTATTAGTGTAATAAAATATATATTTGAGATTTTTCTTTAAGTGACTAACTTCTAATTGTTTGCTTTTTTCAGCAAAGAACTTTATATTCCTTAATTCTTTTTCATATCGCAATAAATTTAATCACTGTTTCTAAACAAGTTTTATATTAATTTATTTTTTCTTTCAAATTCTTTTTGCATTTGTTATAACGAAATGAGATAACTGATATATCAAATGGTTTAAAAATATTAAAAAAAAAAAGGTTTTGGTTTTAGTTGAAATTAATGATTTGACTACTTTAAATTAAGCATTACGTATATTTTAGCTCGCACTGTTGTCTTTACACGTTACTGGTTTAAAATATTTCTAAATGAATAGAATTTGAATATTTCAATGTATATTTAGTGTATTTTGTTGCAATATCATTTTAACTTGAGAATTTTTGTAAATGCAAAAGAGAATTGCCAATGGTATTGCTTTTGTTTGAACGCGTGACAATTTTGTTTATTCATTTGGTTACTATCTAAACTTAAATTTAAATTTTTAAATGGCGTATCTTGGCAAAGGTCGACTCGAAGATTTATTTGTCTTAGCCACGGAATTAAATTTAAAATTCGATAAATCTATGACCATCGCCACACTTAAAGATCTAATTATTAGTAGTGAAGATTATGACGAAGAACTGACCAAAAACATACATTCAACGATTGTTGAGGATCGCAAAGCCAGAGAACAAAATTTACGCATTGAAGAGCAAAAAGAAAAATTACGCATTGAAGAGCAAAAAGAAAAATTACGCATTGAAGAGCAAAAAGAAAAATTACGCATTGAAGAACGAGAAGAAAAATTACGCTTCGTACAATTGAGGTTAGATGAGCAAAAACGCAAAGATGAATTTGAGTTGGAAAAGTTAAGAATCTAAACACAATCCAAGTTAGGCGCTGATACATCCAAAGAAAGTGATACTAAATTTCTCGTCAAAGAAATTTCAAAGTTTATACATCGTTTTGATTTGAAAGAAGACATCAGTCTCTTTATCTATAATTATTTGAACGTCAAGCGCAGAGATTGAATATTGATCAAGAAAACTGGGTTTCTCATCTGTTAGGCTTGTTACCGACGGAAGTATCTCAAATCATAGCGAGAGAGCCTGACGATAAAGCCAACTCTTACGAACACGTTAAAGATTTACTGCTGAAACGCTTTAAACTAAGTCCAGAAAAGTTTCGACAACTATTTGCCACTCACTAAAAAGCACCTGAAAGAACATGGATTGATTTTTACCATGAGTTAAACACTTACTTCAACGGATGGATAGATGGATTGAAGATAGATACTTTCAACAAGTTATCAGATCTAATCATAACAGATCAACTCAAACGAAAAACTCCTTTTGAATTTAAAGAATATTATCTTGATGAATGGGCAAATATGAACTCCCCCCTGCTCAATTAGCAGAAGAATTCGAGAAGACTTTAAAAGGACTCTGAAACAAAAATCTAGCAGTCCATTTGTGAAGAAACAAGAATTCAGATTCACAGAAAAGAATCGCAGATATGAAGCACCAGGAAAATTCGAGTATAACAGGAAAGATAAGAAGTTTCCAGCGTCAACGAATTACAACAAACATTACGAAGCCCCTGTTACCAAGTACGAATCTATTCACAAATATCAAGACAGCGCGCAGAAAGGGTATTACAACAAAAATTACGAGAAACACTCAAATCACAATGCTTCCAAGCATATGCTCAGACGAACTATTCAAAATCGCAGAAATTCAAAGAACCTCCAAAAAAAAACTTGCACACTCATCGTTAAGGAAGGTTTACGTACTAAAGAGATATTTTTTGGAAAGGTGAAAATCACGGCGCTCATAGACAGTGGTAGTACCGTAAGTTTGCTTCGAGAAAACACAAGCAGAAGAATAATGGATCCAACAAAATTATCGAAGAACAAGATGCTTCTCACAGGTATTGGTGAAGCACAAGTGACAACTATCGGTTCCTTTGAACATAAGTTCAAAATAGATGATGGAAATTACTCGTTAACTTGGCATGTTGTACCGACTGATAAATTAAAATTCGAAGCAGTTATTGGATCAGATCTTTTGGAACAAGCATCGATAAGTTTTACTAAAGAAGGAGTTAAATTCAACAAATATGAGAATCATGCACAGCTTATGCAAATATCTGCTGAAAATCTTCAAGAAGAACTAGATCTACGTCATGTTGAAAATCGTCAAATCAAGAAGGAACTTGAAAAGTTAATTCAAGACTACAAGCCAGAAAAACAGCATCTACTGACGTCACAATGAGAATTATTTTAAAAGACGAAGAACCAGTCTGTCAACCTCCTCGTCGACTAGCTTTCACAGAAAGACAAGAAGTAAACAAACAGATAGAAGAATGGCTCAACGAAGGCATTATACGTCCGAGTTCTGCGGAATATGCAAGTCCAATCGTAATGGTAAAAAGAAAGATGGATCTTCGAGAATGTGCATTGACTACAGAAAATTGAATCAGAAGCTTGTGAAAGATAAATTTCCGTTACCTATCATCGAAGATGTTTTAGACACTTTGCAAGAAGCAAAGGTATATTCTACATTAGATTTACGCAATGGTTTCTTTCACGTCGATGTTGACGAAGATTGCAGAAAGTATACATCCTTTATTGTCCCAGATGGACAATTTGAATTCAACAAAGTTCCTTTCGGACTAAGCACAAGTCCAGGAGTTTTCCAACGCTACGTATCAAGTATATTTAGAGATCTTACTTGGAAAGGAATTGTAATCAGTTATTTAGATGATCTCGTCATTCCAGCAAAAAACGAACAGGAAGGTCTCGAAAAACTTAAAATTATTTTTGAAGTCGCTAAGAAATACGGATTAGAAATTAAGTTCAAAAAGTGCCTATTCTTAAAAAAGAAAATTGAATTTCTAGGTCACATTGTAGAAAGCGGAATTATTAAACCATCTCCCACGAAGACACTAGCTGTCCGAAAATTTCCAGAACCAACAACAATAAAACAAGTACAAAGTTTTCTTGGTTTAACTGGATATTTCCGCAAATACATCAATGATTATTCAAAGATATCTAAACCACTTAGCGATTTAACAAGAAAAGAAAACCTCTTTTTTTTTCGGGATTCAACAAAAAGAAGCATTTGAAAAATTGAAGAAAATCCTGTCCGAAGGCCCAATCTTGCACCTTTACAAGTATGGAAGAAAAACAGAACTGCATACAGACGCATGTAAACAATGGTACGGCGCAATTTTGTTTCAAGAAGCAGAAGATGGAAAGTTACATTCCGTTTACTACATGTCGAAAAAGACAAATACAGCAGAAGAAAAGTATGACAGCTGCGAATTAGAGGTACTAGCAATTATCAACGCATTAAAGAAGTTTCGTGTTTATCTTGTAGGACAACACTTTAAAATAGTAACTGACTGTTCAGCATTTCAGAAGACTATGCAAAAGAAGGAGTTAATTACTTGCATAGCCAGATGGGCGCTTCATTTAGAAGAATTCGATTATGAAATAGAGCACAGAGCTGGAAGTCGTATGAAGCACGTCGAAGCTCTTAGCCGATATCCCGTAATGATGGTATGCAATGATACATTAACTTCAAAGCTTAAAAACGCACAAGAGGAAGATGACAGCATCCAGATATTGAAATCACTTCTAGAGAAGCAAGAATCAGAAGAATTTTTTGAGCGAAATGGTATACTCTACAAGTACTTAAATGGTCGAGAATTAATTGTAACCCCTAAAGCAATGCAAGCTGAACTAATTAAATTGATTCACGAAAATGGTCATTTCTCAGTAGGAAAAACAGAAGAAATTGTGAAACAGGAATTTTTTATCCCAAATTTATCCAACGTCGTTAAAAAAGTAATAGTTAATTGTGTTTCATGTATCTTAGCTAATAAGAAAACTGGCAAAAAGGAAGGGTTTTTGAATCCTATTTCTAAGGAAAGCATTCCTATAAGTACGTACCATGTTGACTTCATTGGTCCTTTACGCTCCACAAACAAAAGTTATCAACACATTTTCACCGTAGTAGACGCATTTACCAAATTTACTTGGCTATATCCCGTCAAAACTGTGTCTGCTGAAAGTGCCCTCGAAAAACTAAAACAACAGCAGAAGACCTTTGGTAATCCCATCAGAATTATCTCTGATAGAGGTTCAGCGTTCACTTCAAAATTATTCAACGACTACTGTGATGAAGAAAACATTCAACATCTCCAAATAGCAACAGGTGTTCCTCGAGGAAACGGACAAGTTGAACGAATTCATCGAACTTTGATTCCAGTTCTCACCAAATATCATTAGACGATTCAACGAAATGGTACAAATGCGTCGACAGATTACAGAGAATAGTAAATAGTACTATAAGTCGCAGTACAAAATGGACACCATGCGAACTATTAGTGGGAATCAAAAAGCGTAACAAGGAAGACATCCTAATCAAAGACTTACTTCTAGAAGAAATGGCGAAAGAATTACTAGAACAACGTGAATTTTTAAGAAACGATGTAAAAAGGAACATCGAAAGCCCGCAGTCTTAAAATAGAAAGACGTATAACAGAAGAAGAAAGAAAGCTTCGTTATACAAAGAAGGTGATTTAGTAGCCATCCAAAGAACACAATTTGGAGCTGGACTGAAACTAAGACCAAAGTTCTTAGGCCCTTACAAAGTAACAAAAGTTAATTCCAAGGATAGGTATGAAGTGGAAAAGGTTGGTCAGCACAATGGACCGAACTCAAACTCCACCTCAGCTGATTTGATGAAACATTTTTATGCTTAATTGAATTTTTTATATTTGTTATTATTTTTAATTTTTCTCATATCCCTCTTGAGAAATTAATAGATGTTCTATGGTAACACACTCGTTTCCATAAATCATTTTATATTCACTTGTAATATTTATTATATTTTCGTATTATTCATTATCTTTCTATTGATGCGAAAGATTTTTTTTTATGGTTTAGTTAATTGTAGATCTCAACATAGAATATTTTGTTTTTATATGCTTTATTTTAGGTCCGGAATTGTGAATATTAGGTATACATCTTTTCATCTGTAATATTTTATTTTATTATCTTTAAGAATCGTATTATTTGTCTTTATTACATTCACATTCCAATAATCATCCAATTTATAGTTGTAACTAAAAATAGTTTGTATTTAAAGTACTTTACCTCTCAACATTTTGTAAGAGCAGAGAGACCAGCTCTGTCAGGAGAGGGTGATTCTGTAGGATTTTCCCTTTGAAACATTTGTTAAAAAGGTTGAGTCATATCCTTTTCAGAGGACCAAAAATCTCAATTTTATTTATTACTGCATTCCGAAGCAGCGCCATCTAGTGAGCTTTCGTAGCTCCGGCTTGAATAATTTTTCGGCAGAGGCCTACTAACCACTGCTTGTTCAACACGTCGCGTCTTTACCGCATTTCCGCGCCCTGCGCGCACCACCAGTCCTAACATCCAAGAATGAGAAAGGTTTATTTCCCCGTCTTCTAAAGGTATAACTCAACTTTTAATTAACCTAATTCCTGCATTTCTTTCTCTTTGTAAATATCCCCTTTTGTAAATATTTCCCTTTAACTTTAAATAAATTCTCTTTTACTTTGAAGTATTTGTGTTTAAATGACTTAGATTCAATTAATAATTCATCACTCACCTTTAAATACTTACCCCTAGACAAACCACCTCGCCAATCTAAAATCCCGCCTTCTGAAGAGTCTGATTTTTATTCGAAGCTTTTTTCGGACTCCCACATTAATACGTATAATATTTTAATTTATATAATATTATATGTAATAAATTGGGATTTCTCAAATATATGAATCAAGTTTTTGTAAGCCACGAACTTTTTATTGTTTATATTACTTTTATTTATCTAATTTCTACATTTCCAATCCATCTATTATCTTGTTATTTTTTACCCATAGCCGTGTGAGCTAGTATGTACAGAGTAGGTCAAAATTGAAAAAACTCTGAGACACCAGGCTCTCTTGTTGATCATTTACCAATGCAATAAATATGGGTTTGGCCATTTTCGTTTGTTTAAAAATGTAGTGTTCCTACATTCACGGAGAAAGATAAAAGTGTTGGGAATATATTGTGAAAGAATTTCATAGAGAACGAATGCTCAGAATAAAAATTTTTGCAAGAAGAAAGATTTAGTACTCGCCAAACAAGTTGTGATAAACACAAATGACAGTTTGCAGATCAATAAACTTTTTTAAAGCCATTAGAAATTATGGTTGAAAAGAACCAATTGATTATCAAAAAATAAATTCAAGGGTGCAAATGACTCAATAAATGTCAACTCACTCAAAAAATCAATCAAAGCAATTCAAGTTCACTTTCTAAAGGATAATCACATTTTCTCACCTAGTGAGAACCCACAAGATGCTTTTTAGAGTAGAGAGCGTAGTGCATCTTCATATAACTCTGCCAAAAACAGAACGATTGTCAATTTGTACATTAAACATTGAACTAATCATAAAATGTTTATGCATTATATTGCGTTTTTTAAAAATTTTAATAAACCATTTGAATGATATTGTTAAGTTTTTTAAATTAAATGCTTCAGTTTTCGTGTATTCATCAATTTGTTTCTTATTTATATTTAGTTTTCCTCTATTCTAGCAAATATTTATTTGTTGTATTTCGGTTGTGGTTTAAGGCATTTTGTTATTAAGCTATTATTTCTTGGGATTACCATAGCACAAATGTAGAGGAAACATCTTGGTAATAAACAATCAACATTTGTTTTACACAGACATTAAACAAGCAGCAACACAAAAAGCTTAACAACACCATGCGCAGTTTAATAGACGTTCCCGAAAACATATTTGTTCGCTCCCGAGGTTAGTTTAGGCCAACTGGAAGCAGATAGAATGGTATGATAAATGTTTTTATGATTGGTCCGAATACGTGGATGATTCAAGATTGAATAATCATATGTTGAAGACGCTAATAAAGTTGTGGTTACATAAAGTTATGATGTGTGATATAAGCAAGTAAATAAAAATTTAATTATTCCTTGAAGCCTTAGAACGGGCTTCGTATCAATATGAATTAAAATACCTCGAACGAAAACTTAAGTGGATTATTACGTATATATCAGCATTCGCCACACTTTTTGACTTCACGGACCATCACTCTGGCAACATCTGGTACATATACAATATATATATATATATATATATATATATATATATATACACTCAGAATTATACACATACTATATATATGCATGCAACTCAGAAAACATTAGTTTGAATTAAATTTATACTTTGGCTATTTCTTTATGGGAACCCTTTTTAAATTAAATATACTTTTTTGTTTACTATAAATTTATCACATTTATATTTCGTAAGAAAGTATTTTCAACCTAATTGTGATGCTTCTGCTATTACATCTTCTCTGAACCTAGCACTCATTTTAAATACAAGTACATATCATAGGTAATATCTACTCAAACTTAATACTTTTGATGGGGTTTCCTCCTTGATCAGAAATGCAAAGTTCGTGGAATTGACATGGAGACGATATTATAGGAAACGTATTTACAATGCAAACATTCATTTATTCATTCAATGTGTAAAATACAGAAGCTCAGAGAAATTCCTTGAGAAAAACTCGTGTGACACTTGAAAAAGGAATACTCATAATACAGTCCAAAATATTTGAAGAACATTCCTTAATATTCTCTTTTTTTCTAAAAATGCCGAGATCCTTTTGCAGGTATTCTTGTTAATACACGTAACACTTAGAATTTCACTTCTAATTTAATTCTATCCGATTTTAGCAAGTTATATACGGAAATAACTTATCTGCTAATGTAAATTGAAATTTAAAAAAAATATTGTCCTACAATAGCTCTAACAAGAATTTTGACATATTACTAAAATACGTCATCTAAACTGTACAGATACTTGTGGCCGAAATTCTAAAGCATATTCTTTTATACAGTAAAAATATAAACTATTTCCTATATAATAGTTGGTCGTCTGGTATCGATCCATGGTGACAAAGCCTATCAAAAATCAATCCGTTTTAAACCAAAAACTGAATGTTGTTTGGACGATTCTACAACTTTTATTTCTATCTCAGAAGTATTTTTTGAACAATCAGCTAAATTTTCTGCGCAGAATGCTCATGTGAAAATCTCTTTTAGCATCAAGAGGGTCTCTAAAGGAAAATATTTTATTTGATTTCTTATTTTCACATATCTGATACAGAATTTAGAGAAATTTACATTGTAGTGGTTTTCAATTCTATTATCTACACTTTTTTCCTGGTTTTCACTGTCCCATCTGACTCTGATCAAATAAACCATACATATCTAGAAGTTTTTCTTTCGTTGCTAGTAGATAATAAATGATTTATTTTGTTCATATTAGTGATTTTATTAATTGCAAAAAAATAAGTTCATACAAAATAGTATTTTTAGTTTCAAATTTAATCTTCAGTCTTATGATTATTTGACTTAAGTTAATTGTACTGGGTACTTGCAGAGTAATATCTGGGTTGTAATGAAAGTTTCCCGCCCCACTAATAACGTCTGCCCAAAAAAACTCACGTTGGCGGAAAATAAAGAAAACACTATACACTAAGACCCCGCTCAATGCGGGGCATACATTCCATTTAAGTAGAGCTTATATGAAGCAGCGTTAAACGAGGTTATCTCATCATGTAAATAATGAGGTTAAGGGAAGAAGGGCAGAAAATTGGGGTCAGATATTTTACCATTAAATTTAATAGAATATTGCGATCACACTTTCGTCTTCAATACATGCAGAAAGTCATTATCTATTCCCTCTATTGTATTATTTCTAGATCGGGCAATTCTAGTTGCAGTTGCCGATGACAGTATTTTTTCTTTATTCTTAAGAATGGTCCTTATTGTTGAAGTTGTCAAATTCAATGCAGCACCAGTTTAAGATTGGCGTTGACCAGTATCTAATCTTCTAATCACTTGCATTTTAGGTTTTGGTGAAATGTTTTTTCATCTTCTTTATTATCACACATGTTAAAAACTAAAAATCATAATATTCGTCACTATAGCAATCGTTATATTATATAAACTTATACTTACAATAACATCAACAAATGTTTGAACAGATAAAAATACATTCGTATAATGCTGCAGAAAAGAAGAAACACAGATAAACTGCTTCGGATATCAGAAAATTAACGCTGCTTGCAATTTCGGAGAATCCCACAATTCATATAAAAGAGCGTTAAACGGAAACAAAGCTAAATGAAACAGCGTTAAGCAGGGTCTTAATCTATTGGGAAATTTATATATAAAAAAGAACATTAACCATTGAGTACACGGTGACTGAAATGGAAATATCACATTGTTATCAGAATAGAACCATCATTTACTTCGAGAACTGTTGCAAAATGTCAACTATAAAATGTTATCAAATCGGGTGTACAAGTTCAGGTACTATTGTTGTAACATATGACACTGTGAAGGTTTTTAAGGAAAGTTCCTAACCAAAGACTATGACATTCGAAAAGCAAAGCAGCCTGACTGACCTACTAATGTTAATGAGCTCTGCCAGCTTGAACTTTTGAAAGGAGATAAGTATTCAACTACTTGATAGCTAGTAAGAGACGTTAGACGGATTTCAAGAGTTTAGTTATTCGTGCCAGTGCATTAACGTCATGGTGGATACCATTCCACACGAGATAAAGAAAAGTCTTTTATGATCCGAGATAGTTGCTTCTACCCAAGATGTAGAGGTAGGATCGTTCTACTTGGAACTGTGTATCTACAGAGGTTATGAGTAACGGTAAAGTTAAATATAGTGGTTAGAGTCGCGCTTATATGGTAATATGTATTGTGTGTTTCTTCACCTCAGATCCGCTAAGTTTAAATATATATACTATCATTGTACAATGTTTAAGTTAAGATCTTAAAAAAGATATTAAGATTATGGCAACACCGGATTCTTCATTCACTCCCACACCCTTAGGTCACGAGGATAACTTAGAAGCAAGGCATAACCCACGGGCTAATGCCTTACAAAGTTTTCACTAATCTGCTCGAATATCAGCGCAAGCCTTTAATATTCTGTATGGGATTGTTATGTGATGAGAAAGGGGCTTATATATTTCAACAACACAGGCAGAAAAGGGGGTTTGTCTGCTAGCGGTACGCCCGTCGGGAACCTCTTAAAGCACAGTCTGATATCAAGATGATCATGAATTTTTTGTAGTAAAATAGCCCGGGTATTATCTCCAAAGTCTATCTGGAAAATAAGGTAAATCCATTGACGGTAAGGTGTACTGTAAATTGCTAGTCCTTTTTGACGTTGCGTTGGAAGAAGGTACTGTTCTGTCAAAATAATGCAAGACCCCTTGAGTCTGCATTTACCGAATGAACTCTTTTTAGTCCCGATTTATATCTATATAGCTCCAGCATCACTCTTGCAGATTTCTACCTTTAATCACATTTGTAACTATATCCTGCTGGTGTTAACTATGATACATCACAGAACGTCCAAAAAAAGGATCATATATCTTAGGACTCGCTGCCTTCAAGTTTCTGAGCGGAAGGTTTTGAAGCACTATCAAAACATTGGCAGAAAATCATACAATGAGTTGGTGGTTACTACCAGCAGAAAAACAACAGTTTTAATGTTGTTTCTTTCTAACTATATTAAGGAATATTTTTGGTGTAAAATTCGTTGCAACGACAATATGATTTATCAGTAATGTAGAAGGATCCATTCGTGAAGCCAGTCTTTATAGAATACTAGAATTAGTTAATATAGAAATTTTTATTAAAGTATCCACCTATGTTCATAATCGGGATTTTAAAAAAGCGCATAAATGGATTATTTTCATAATATTTTTAGTGTCACTTACAATACATGCATAAAGTTGTTTTAAGGACATTATGACAAAACATTATTTAAATACAATATTTTGGCAAAAAATTAGAATAATCTTTTTTCAAAATGTTCCAATTTAACAAAAAATGCTTCTATAATAATAATATTTTGCTTTTATAAAAACTACCTCCAGAGAGTCTGTACTAGGATTTTTGAAAAATTCGCAGTATTTTCAAAGTTATTACCAAAAAAAATAATTATCGGCATTTTTTTCTTAAATTTTTTACCTCTGTTGTTGTAAAATACGAATAAATCCACTTCGAAGTTGTATTTTTCAAAAATTCTAGTTCAGCCTCTGTACAGAGGTTTGAGCTATATATACAGGCAAAATATTATTACAATAGAAGTATTTTTCATAAAAGTAGAATGTTTTAAAAATTAGTCATTCTATGCTCATTTTTTGTCAAAATATTGCACTTAAATACTTTTTTATTGTAATATTATTCTTAAAACAATTTTATATACGTTTTCTAATCTAAGTGACACTAAAATTATAAATATTACATCAGTGCTTCTCAAAGTTTCAATATTCGCGACCCAATATTCAATCATAATTTTAGTCGCGCCCCCCTCAAACAATAACAATGTATTGAATTCAATAATATACTTCAATGATAAAACTACCATACGACTTTAAGCTCTTAAATGCCACCGGAGTATATAAACATATCTGTTAGTCAAAGCGTCAATTTCCCGGGACGTATATATACGTCTTTCCAAAGTAATACTTTTTAGTGCACTGCTTTCCATAAAATTATTCCGAAGGCATCAGAATACAATAAAAGGACCTTGTTAATGTTTGCAAAGGATTTACTTATTTCAGGTTATTTGATTCTTTATTCATCCCCCCTCTCACTCAATACATCCCATACTCGCGCCTACGTGGAAAACGGTTGGCATCGGGAAGCGAATCGCGTAACTTTTAATCGACAATTAAGGGATTTTTTATTATAAACTGTACAAAAATTATCAAGATAAGTGTTGATTTTTGTATGTGATTTTATGTTTGACAGAGTCCCAGGGGGTCAATGGTAATTACTAAACTTGTTCTTATTTTAGCATTGTTAACTTAATTATAAAAAACATCGTGTAGCACTGATACATTTATAAGTATAATATATCAGTGTAAATTCGTATTTTATTTTTTATTATGTCAGAATGTATTTTATTTATTTACTTTCAATAACTTTTAACAGTTTTTTAATATAATATTTTTTTTCGCCCCCTCGTAGAGTTGTCACGCCCCTCGAGGGGGGCGCGCCCCACAGTTTGAGAAACACTGTATTACACATTTATACGCTTTTGCAAAATCACGGTTTCGAACGTAGTCACATACCTTAATGCAGGGATCCGCGGACCTGTGCCGGGCCACCTAAAGAGCATTAAACTATTGCCATTTTATTTAAAGTGGTGCATTTCTCTCGGATTTGCGCAACTTTTGACAGAAATGAATTTATATTCCACGTTAAATCACCTTTAAATCATTTTTGGATTTATATTTTATTCTGAAGACATATTTAAATGTAACTATATATATACATATAAATTAAAATTATTAAATAAAAAAAATCTAAAATATAAGCAATCAACGTGTCCCACCCTCAGCGGGACGCGTTAAAATTATCAAACGTTGACCGGACTGCAGCGATAAAAGGGTTGGGGGGGGCACTGCCTTAATGTACTGACCTATCAACTGTATGTCATGTAATGTGTTTTTTTCCCCTTATAAGTTACTTAATTGAATACTTTAGTTTTTTTTAAATATTTTATTTGTATTTATATGCTATGATCTTATGTATCTGTCGACACAAATTCATAAAATAGTTTAGTTTGAGATAGAGGTCTTCAACTTTCCAAGCTGCAAAACCAGAATAACAAATATACAATGATACGCGGGCCACATCAATGAATTCATAGTGATCCGTGAGGCACACGACTGTAAAAAATATTATAGTCAGGAATTTTAAGTAAAAAAAAAAGGTGGTTTGTTTAACAAGACTACAACGGATTCTAAGGGAAGAGATGGTGTTTACAGGTTTTACAGGTGTTACAGATGTTTCGGTTTGAACAAATTAAAGAAAAGTTTCGAATTAAAATACATTTCAAGCGTGTTAAAGATAAAAGGCTTTTTTTACCGAAAAATTTTGAGATTTTACACTTAGTTAAAACTTTTGTATCTTTAAATCATTTGAAATAATTTTTTTAAAAAAATTCTCCATTTTCAAAAAAAAAATATTTGAAATAATGTTTTTTAAAAAAATTCTCCATTATCAATTTTTTTTTATCTCAAATGGTTATCAATACATCAGTGAAATATTTTAATTGTGAAGGATGATAGAAAAATGGCGTTTCTTAAAACAAAAATCAGACAAGTTTTTTTTTTTTTTTTTTTCAAATTGCCTCAAATTCAAATGAGTAGCCAATAAAAGCTTTCAGTGAACCATTCCAGGCCCACTGGCCACTGGTTGAAAACACCTAGTTTAAGATATACCCATAATGTTATACATGTAAAATAATTGTGGACATGAGTATAATGTGATGTGTAAATCTCTTGGACATATGCCTTTTCTTTTTTAAATTTTCGCAGGAGATTTACTTTTCAAAGACAGTGTAAATAAAATATTAGAGCTAGTTATTATGAAAGTTTTTGATCAACGATTAAAATTTATATTTTAAAGAAAATTAACTTTATTTTTACAACACAGTAGATAGCATATAAATTGTATATTTTATAACATTAGGATTTATTAATTCAACGTTAAGTATTTAAGACTATTTAAAACGTATCTGTAGTAACACTTGTACATTGGCTGCTTGAAATTCTTCTACAAAACTACTGATTTCTGAGTTCAGAAAGAAAGAAATACTCTTTCCTTACTAAGCCAATGCATTAAATGCCTCAGATGTATATATGCGTCATTCCAAAATACGATTTTTTCTGAGCACTGATATCCATAAAATTATTCTAAAGGCTTTGGAATTCAATAAAATGACTTTGTCAGTGTTCACGAAGGATTTACTTATTGCAGAGGATTTGTTTGTAATTATTGCTTTTCTCTCCCACTCCCTTCAATACGATACATATGTGGGCCTGCGTGGAAAATGGTCGTATTGGGGAACGAAACACGCACAACTTTCAATCGGCAGTTAATTATAAACCGTACAAATTATAAAGATAAGTGTTATTTCTTCTATATAATTTTATATATAACTCCATGAGGTCACTGGTAATTATTAAAGTTGTCCTTAACTTATTTTTGCTAAATTAATTATAAAATTCACCGTGAAATAATGATGTATTTATTTAATGTATTATATCAGTGTAAATGTGTATTTTATTTTTAATATGTCAGAATGTATTTGATTTCTGTACTCTTTAAGCGAATTAATAATTTTTTAAATAACATTTGTTTTGGACTTTTTAATATGCTCATGCCCCCCCTCATAGAATTATCACACTCCCCTGCCCATAGTTTCAGAAGCGCTTTATTAGTGCAATAATGATTTGCATCGGAAACTCAATTGACGTATAGCTGTCCAAAAGACGTATGTCATGAGCAAACTACTGCCACTCAACCCCATATTTAACTTATAGTACTTTATATGCTTTTTGCAAATAAGGTTTAATGATTCTTAATTTTTTCAAAATTTGCATTAACTGACACCACTTCTATCAGAAACCTACATTTATCTGAGTGCCCTGTTTTTGTTCGCGTGTACAATAAAAAATTAAGTATTTACTCTCTTAAAATTGATTTCTCAAAAATTCGCAAGATATATAATTGAATTCTTACCCAACACAGACAGCGAAATCTTGACCTATAAAAACTAAAATAATTTTTCTTAAATAATTCTTTTAATCATGAGATCATGGTAAAATTTCTGCCAAGAAAGGGAGAAAAATATGTGCTTAATTCAGAAATAACATAATTTTGTTTTATTTCCCCTTGGTTCATAAACGGATTAAAGCGTTCTTCAAGTTTTATGCAACACATCTGGCCATCTCTCTCGTTTTGGTTTTTCCACAAACTACTTCCAAGAAAAAGATGCAGCGGATTGTTTAGCACCTGAAGAAAGAAGATCGATTGATTTTTAAATTTTTTGAAGATAATTGGAGGGATTTTATAAAATACATGGAGAAAAAAACATCATTCTTCTCAATTTTTGAATCTAAAAATTGAAAAATATAAACTTTATTTATGAAAATTTGTATCAATGTTTTCACGATTTTAAACCAGTGAGTAAGCTCTTAATGAAATAAATTGTTAATCATATGAATATATTGTTCAAAATATTGCAAATTTTTCTCAATGAAACGGTAGCAGAATGCAATTTATCAAATGAATGCAAGTTATTACAGAAACGTTTTAAAAGCCTAATAGACTGTATACAGTGTTATTTGTTTCAAAATTTTGATCACATTTCATATAAAAGACCATAATTTTATTAAATACATGAAAATAATTAAACTCATTGTAGAGGAAATAATTATTATGTATGTGTAAAAGATAGTGGTTTTTTTTACGAGAGGAACATTGGTGTATTTTCGAATGCCTTAGAATTAACAAAGTGGGTATGCGTTTTTCCTCTTACCACCACTTTGGTGTTGGCATAAGCTCTAAAATGATAGATGCAACCCTTGATTTTCCCACACAATACTCATTTCTATTTTTACTTTTCACCACCTATCCGGTATAGTGGTGATTGAAGCTGACTTATGTGCCGAAGGGTCTTAGTTCTAATCCCGGAGAAAGCATGGATATTTGTAAACGACATGAGGGTTCACTAAATAGCCTTCTGGTTTAAAATCCCTCTCGTGAGGTTGGTGGAAGGGGAGAGAGATGGGAGGTCTCTGATAACTTCCATGGTGCTCTTTGGAGTAGGGCCGACCAAAATCGTACTGTTACCTGTAAGAAGCTATGTCGAATAATAAGCGCACATTTTGCGGGTTTTCTTTTGAAATAACTTGTTTAGAGTTGTGAGTAATGGGTTTTTTTTAAGTGTTGAATTTATGTGACATCATTTTCCCAAATCGGCTTAAACTACGTTAATTTTAACTAAACCAGTAAAGTGTTTTGCTCCATTTGTGATTGCGATTAATTATTCGGCTATGGAAGAACTCGTTAGTGAAAAAATCACCATGGAGATGTTTTGCAAAAATAAAATAAAATGATCTAAGATTGTTATTTATTAAAAAAACAAAAACACAAATGTTGTACCACGCACCAAGTGTTTCACACAAAAATGTTTATTTTGAAAAATACACTACTTTTTTTTTCAAATAAGCATTTCTTTGTGGAAATTCAACAGTCAAAACTTTATTTGTGATTGTGATTAATTGCTCGGCTATGAAAGATTCTCGTTAGTGAAAAAATCATCATGAAAATATTCTGTAAATAAAATAAAATTCTCTAAGATTGTTATTTATTAAAAATAAAAAAACAATTGTTGTAGCATGTGCCAAGTGTTCCACACAAAATTGTTTATTTTGAAAAACACACTACTGATGTATTTTTCAAAATAAATATTTCTTTTGGAGAAATTCAACAGTCAAAACTTTATTCATATTTGTGCACTTTCATATAAAATATAACACGTTCTAGCAAATATTGTTTCAATATATTCATATTCTGTGTATCCCATGCATGCAAAATTCAATCTATCGGTGTGTCTATATATCTGAACAAGCAAACACCGTGAGAGACATGTCGAGTTACACTTACAATATTTCCTAAATATTCGAAAACATACACTCAGATAGCAAGTTATTATTTGACCTTTGGATTCATCTTTTCGAAAATACAAAGATGACACCACTCAGACATTCAAGACAAATATTTTCTGTCCCAACATATCTGAATCAATACAAAGGGAGAGCGAAATATGTTATTGGAAATGAGACACACACAATGGACCAAAGCACTTTCCTTTTCAGAACAAAGTCATATAGCGGGGAAAAGGATAAAAAATACCAACCATAAAAATGAAACAAAATTCTTCTTTTGACGTAGGCATCAAGTATACGTGTTTTTAAAGGACACCACTTAAAAAGAATAACAATAATGATGATCTTTCATAATGAAATAACTGAATAATCCAAAAAAGAATGAAAATACTGTGTAACCTATATAACGAATCTCTATATAGCGGACTTTTTCCCGGAACCTTAAACATTTCACGATTTTCTTCGTAAAATAACCGCTCTATAGCGAAGTGCATTTTCTATATAACGAACTTTTTTTTTTTTGTGATTCAATTTTAGTTTTCCCTATTTTTAACGTATTTGCGAACATTTCAAGTTATTCTCTCTTTAACACAATTTATGGTGGTCATAAATATTGATCTGGTTTTCTTAGATCCTAACTCGCCGAGAGCAATAGAGCTCTGAACGTTTCATCCAAGGACTCCAACCCTTAACCCCCTTTGTTCAGTTCATTAGAAACATCTTCGATATCTCCTTTCACAATCAGTGGAATCGTCCCGTGCCCCCATGTTCTAGATATAAAATAAAATATGTTTAATATTACTTATTAATTTTAATATAAAATGCTTTCTTAATATTGGAAAAACAGAGACACATTCAGTATGTTTTTTTTTTTCTTGTTTTACTTGCGGTTTTCTTTCTTTCCTTTTTATAAAGGGTAAAATTTATAAAATAGAAATATATACTAATTTTAAAAAAAGGTGTGAATAACTACGTTTTTAATATATGGATTTAAAATTTGTTTTATGGGGTTTATAAAGTATATTAAAAGTGAACATCTCTCTGTCTATATATATATATATATATATATAATATATATGTATAATATATATATATATATATAATATATATGTATAATATATATATATATATATATATAATATATATGTATAATATATATATATATATATATATATATATATATATATATATATATATATATATATATATATATATATATATATATATATATATATATATATATATATATATATATATATATATATATATAAAGAATGTTCCATGTAACGAACTTTTTTCCGTGATTTAGCGACTTCGTTATACAAAGGTCCGACAATACTTATAATAATTATACTTATCGAAACTCTCTATTTGAAGTAACTTTATTTTTTTAAAAAATCATTTTATTTCTTAAGGTATGTAAAACTCAAAATTTGCCGTTTAGGTGAACATTTCGAAAATTATTTCATACTTTTATTTTATAGCCCATACATTTTTAAAATTACAAAAAAAAAACTCTATTTTTATTTCTATGATACCTAGAAGCAAAGCTATAGCACAGTTTGTAAACCGGAAATGGAGTTCAAAACTGGAAGCAGATCCCTAAACAAAATATTTTTAAGATATTGAATTGATATTTTCAGAACATGTTTTTTTAGTTCTAATTGTGTTAAGAATCAAAGTCTAATCTCTGTACTTTATTGCTTTTTTTATGAAAAAAAAATCATTAATTTCTTAAAAACTTGAGTTTCTGCATAAAATTTGGCATAATTGAAAGAATTTCAAAAAGTATTACACATCTTTTAATTTCTGATACATATAAAGATGTCATTTATGTACTCTATAAATATTATTTGAATACATTATTAGATTTTTGAGGAAAAGATCATAACTACAATTTTTCATCAGTATTTCAGTAAAAATGACAATTGTTTTAGTCTAAAAAAAAACCCTCCAGAGAACAGTCAAAAGGTAAAAAAAGTTCGAATTAGTTAAACAAGAAGCTAAGGAGAACTTGAGTTATAAATATGGTGAGTTTAAAAAATGTACAATTAGTAGAACATTTTTCATATTGTATTAAAATTTTTAAATGCACTTTCTGAGAAACTACGTTTTTCAATTTTTTGCTCCATGATAAAGTTCACTACATGACTTCTTTTTAAAATATTGACTTGAAATTTTTAGAAAATGTTTTATTTTATTTTATTTGCTGTCGAGACTGTGTTATCTAATCTCTGTGAATATACACTCAGGAACATTGAAAATAGCGATCCAAGAAGAAATCATTGGACTGAAATGAAATTTATACACATAATTACACAGATGAGAGATTCACTTGATCTAAAATACAAGACAATTAAACGAATTTAGGGTGTGCAACGACACAAAAACTGGGCAACTTCAATAGCGCGTTGGACCACCTGCAGCTACAATACATGCCACCACACGGTTCGCCATTGAGTTAAAATGGACACCTTATGTTGTCCTGAGGCAGATGGGCCCGAAAATCTTGAACCGCCAACTCTAAATCATGTACAAAGTGACACGATGGCATCTGCATTTTTAGCTGATCCCACACGTGCTGTACAGGGGGAAAATCGGGGGAGCGGGCCGGCCATGGATGAGTCTGAAAATTACGTAGGAAGTCTTGAGCAACTCTTGCTGTATGCAGACGAGCATTATCTTGCTGGAAAATTGCTCCTGGGAGACCATTTACGAAAGGTCCTACATGGGGTCAAAGAATATTATCAACGTAACGTTGGCTCGTTAAGGTTCCACACATCACAATTAACGTGGACCGGCTATTATAGGATATGGCCCCCAGACCATTACACCAATCGTACGGGCAGTGTGACATAGAACAGTGTGGGTGGAATTGTACCGCTCACCAGGGCGCCTCCACACCCATACACGGTTATCATCTCCCCCCCAAAACAAACCGGGATTCATCACTAAACACAACCTTTTGCCAATCTGTGACATTCCACATTGATCTGGCTTGGCACCACTGTAGACGCAGTTGCCGATGTTCCGGTGTTAAAGGAAGTACACGGAAATGACGCTTGGATTTAAGATTTGCTTCTGCAAGGTGTATGGAAATTGTGGAAGAATTGCTACGCCTACGTCTGCTCGTATCGTTGAAGGAGTCACTGTGGGGTCCACAAGTGCTTTCCGCACGATCCTTCGATCTTCTCTCCGCGTGGTCTTCGTGGTCGCACCAGACCCGGTTTTCCGCGCGTGGGTACCTTCTCGTGTCCACTGCTCCCAAGAATTTCCAACGGCACACTCCGAACGATCCAACTGGCCAGCAACACGGCGCGTCGACCAGCTTGTAGTTTTCATCCCGATGATCAGGCCTCTCTCAAACTCGTTTACCTGTGAGAAATGTCTTCTAGCAGGTTTACCTGGCATGTTTCGCTTACCAAAGTCTTCCTACAATCGGCGGGTAATCGTCACGTTTATGAATCTTCGAATTTGCGCTGGCTTACATAGCACCCTCTCCCTGATTGTAGCGTCATCTCGGCGTGTATGAACATGCGTATTGACACAAAACTTGGATCATTTGCATATCACATTACGCTGTACTTATTTGCAAAGTTTCGCGATTGTCCTTAGCTTCCTTCTAGGGTTGCTATTTTCAATGTTCCTGAGTGTATTTATGCATTTTATTGCACTTCTTGTGAGAAAATAACAGTTTTTTTGTTAAAAAAATGAATTCTGGCAAATATATAAAAATTGACATATTTTAAAAACTCTTTCAAAAGTATTGAAAACCTTATAGATCCAAGCACAGATAGTGATGCTATTTATGTAATGTATAAATCTTAATCGAGTATGCTAAATAATTTTCAATACAAGCTGTATCGTAAATGCAATTTTTCACTAAAATTTCACTCAAAATTCCCAATACATCACAAATTATTTTTAGTTTTTGGAAATTGTATTTAAATTCTTAGTTTAATGCTCCACATCAAATAAAAAAAATTCCTATTTGAAAATTTATATATTCCAAAAAACTATTCCGAAGGTAGTGACACACCTTAAAAGGCACTTTGAATACAGTTGTTATTATTATTTTGTCTTATGCCAAATAGTTATCAATACACCAAATAAAAACCAACATGAATTTTGGGTAACTCATAATTATAGTTGTTTGTTAGTCAAATATTAATTATAGCAGCGTTTCTCAAACTGTGGGGCGCGCCCATTTGGGGGGCGCGATTACTCTGCGAGGGAGGCGTGAACGTATTAAAAATAAATGTTTGAAAAATAATTTTTTGAAAAAAAGTTAAACAAAATGCTTTCTGACATAATATAAAATGCACATTTACACTGATATAATTTATACATATCATCTGGTGATCATTAAAAATAAAAGATTCTTTTCAAACGCTCATTAGCTATCTTTGATAATATAATCTAATAAAAAAGGACGTTTTGTTTGCTTTGCTGTAATCCCACGATGAGAGATTTTTTTATATCGTTTCTTTTAACCCCTAAAATACTACTTTTGATTATCATATATTTGAAATTCAAACTTATGTTTCACTCCGTCTCTTTTTCTTTTAGGAAATTTGTAAATAATATTTTCTGTTTTTTTTTTTCCCCATGTGAATGAGTTTATGATATATTGATAAACATATTGAGCACTTTGAAGGATTATTTGGCCAAGATGTATTTCATGAGTATTCTGAAACATACAATGCATAATGAAAAACATTTTACACAATTATTTTTAGAACATGCTACACTTTCCCCATGAACAATTTTGTGGTTTAGATAGCTGTGTTGTACGACTTATTATGGTTTATAAATGTAAATGTTCATAAATGAGCAAACATATTAAAAAATGGGCATTTGTGATCTCTATTGAAGGTTAGTTGAAACTAATCAAGCTATTGAAGAACTGCTGAAATAATGCATATTAATCAAGATAGCGAAAGTAAATATGAGAACAGCGATAGGCATGAAACGTTTAAGTTGATTTGAAATTTTCAAATGCTGCCTAAAAGACTCTGTGAAGAAAACTATGAATCCATAAATGTAGCACTTCGCCTTGTCAAAATGACTCAAGAAAGAAAAAGTTCAAAATACTATTTGTAGATCATCAAACGACAGCAAAACTAGAATAACGTGAACAAAATATGAAAGTTTTTCTGGAAAATAACGCTTCTCTATTGTTAGCGAAAAGTTTCTGTGATTTATGCCCTTTATTAAAGTCATGCACATTTGGAGCATTTTCTTTAGTTTGAAGCATTTTATTGTTTTTTTTTCTCAAATTATCAAGGAAAAATTGAAAAGTCCTTGAAAATATAAAGTATATTTTCTCTTAATTAAATTATTCACTGGAATTGTGAATTTTATTTTGTATACTAAAAATAATTATAAAATAAATTATATTTTAAAAACAAACTAAAATACACGCTTTTATAGTGAATCGAACTAAAAAGTAAAAAAAAAAAATAAAAATATATATTACTTAAAAGTAACATATACAAAATTTAATACTTATCTTGTTTATTTTACCGTTTTTTAATTATGATCGTATTGCAGGTTTAGCGCCAAATTGCATTATCACTGCTTTCAATACATTATTAGTTTTTTAGGGGGCTATAAAAATTATGATTGAACATTGGGTCGCCAGTAGTGAAAGATTGAGAACCACTGGTTTAATGATATTAATCGATCTATATTAGCTGACCCTAGATTAGATGAACACGGGAAAATAGATACGATTATAGAGTGGAACTTTTCTACCAAGTTATAAAAGATGGTCGAAAAGTAATATCAGATAATGTAAACATCATTAATTCAGTCTTCGGATTTATTGTCAGTGGATCTATTAATACAATTAACCATAGAAGTAGTTGTTTCTTAATTTCGAAATCGGAAAGTATCGATAATTGGATAAAGAAATTTTTAGAAATAGAAGAAATAATTATCCCGGATAAGCCTTTTAGCAAAGAGGAAGAATTTTGTGAAATGCATTTTAAAAACACACATAGACGTGATTGTACTGGTCAGTTTAAGTGGAAGTTTGAGAACCACTGAGTCATAGAAAAGTTTTAGGCAAATAATATTTATTAGAGAGAGAAAGGATTCGTGGATTTATATGCTTATTTAAAATCATTTCCAGAAGCATACATTCAGATATGCATTTTGGTATTAAAACAAAACCACAATAGGATAAAATATTACAAACAATTTTAAAATAAAATGTTCCCTCCCCCAATACAATATTGGGGGTGACTCTTCAATGATTATCTGAAATCACTGCAATAAAAATTACTTCAAACGGATAATCAAAACATTTTCATTAATATTTTTTTAAATTTTTATTTATCTTTTTCTTCTTAGGGAATCAGCAATAGTTATTAAAAGAAAATTGTCCATTCTCTTTCTACTAGAATTTTTAAAATAATAGAAGATCTTCAGTAATTGTGTCTTTTGAATTTCAGATAATAATTTTGTTCTCAGATATATTTCTTTATTTATCACATATGCATTAAAATTCTTAAGTGCATTTTTCCTTCCAAAGATAGATTACATGTGTTTTCATGTATTTAAAATATTTCAGATAATTTCATTATAATTGTTTTAAGTTGCGTAAAATATATTGAATCTATTTCCCTGTTAAATTTCAATGCTAATCATTCTTGTTAATGCTTATCATATAATTATATGTTTAACCTAGAGTTTATAATTTTACATTGGCACAATTCTTAAAGTTCTTAGAAACTATTAATTCTCAAAATTTTTCTTTTCACTTAAATTGAAATACCGTAATATAATTCAAATGCAATGAATGCTGTATACAAATGTTTTCAAAAAATGCCAAACTTTTTGCAACAGACAAATTTTTAAACTTTTATTTTCAATAATCTACTTTGATCTACACAAAATTAAATCTAGTTTAATTCAGTAAAATATATATTCCTTCGCATATCAATGTTTTCTAAAATCCCTTTTCTTTAAATTCAAAGAGTACATTTGAAATATGAATTTAAGAAAATTTCGCGTCAAACACAATTATAATATGAATTTTGAAATAAAAGTTGGATTTCTAATCTTCTAATCAATAAAGTTTGCTTTTTAAATATTTTTGTGTCATATTTATGAATGTAAATTAAATAAACCGTAGAAAAAACAACAATAAATTTGACTTTTCTCCTCACCGATTTTTGAAATAAAAGCTGACATTTACTTATTAACCCGTTAATTATTAGCTCAAAATTCTTCAACAAAAAGGCGAATATTTTTATTGTATATTACTAAATCCAATACTTATTAAAATAAGAAAATAGAAAAATTTTATTTTAATTTAAAAGTTTCCACGCTATTCTTTATTTTATAAGTTAAGTCAGTGCTTCTCAAACTTTCAATACTTGCGCCCCCTTTTCGATCACAATTTTTATCGCGCCCCCCTTATACATTAATCATGTACTGAATGCAATAATAATGCACTTTGACGTTAAAGCTACAATAGGCGATCTTAATTATAAACCGTACAAATTAGTAACATAAGTATTAAAATTTTGTATACTACTTTTAAGCAAAAAATAAATAAATAAAATAATAGGATAATTATCCTATGTTATTTTTCCTTTCTCTAATTTTTAAATTGGAACATATTGTAAAATGCGGTGACTGCTTAGAAGACAAAATATAGATATCTGCTAAATATACGAAAGGAACTCAGAGGGTCAATTTCTAATCATAAGCATTCCTTATAAAAACTTTGCTTTGCAAGACAAGGTCATGGAAGTCGTTAATACTTATTAAACTTGTTCTTAATTTAGTATTAAATAATTAGTTATAAAATACTCTGTGCAGCACTGATACATTGAACGTCTACCGGCTGAAGTACCCGCTCTTTGCCCGAGTTCATTTATAAGAAAATAAAACATTATTGATATAATAGCTGAATTGTAAGGAGTGCAAAGCCAAATGCTCGACAATGTTTACAAAAATGTATAATGATTTTTTTTAAAATGGTTGCTCAAATTATAATTAGTTTTAAGCGAATGGTAATTTTAAGCCTCACAGAATTAGCATTTATATTTGATGTTAAATAATGAACAATAATATAAAATTCCGATGAAGAATAACTGTATTATTTTTAATATTTAAAGCGAAAAGACTTCATGTTTTAACCGGGGAGCAGGCGCGCACTGAATACGGTCGAGCGGATTTATTGAGTCACCCTAATCTTTTTTTTTTAATTATTTTATTGTACACGATACAAATCGTTATTCCAGTGAATAATTTAACTAAGAGAAAGTTTTCATACTTACTTTCAAGGACTTTTCAATTTTTCTTTGGTAACAATTAAACAGTTTTGCCAGAATTAACGATTTCGTAATCTGTGCGTCCCGCGCGACCACTTCCGGGTAAAAGTGTATCATTATGATTATATGGAATTGTGCAAAACGTTATTCGCGTTATGCTTTATATGTATAGAGTACTCGTAAAAATAAGTCTTGGCCAAGTAATTCTTCAAAGTATACTCTCCATGGTTTTCCAAATATAATAAAACTCTTTTGCATGGAAAAAAGCGTAACAGAGAAATACATTACTTACAACTTCCCTAAATGAGAAACAAACACATAAAAGAGGGGTCATAACTAACTGTACCAATAACTTAGAAGGTTAAACAGATTACAGCTATAATGTGCAGTATTTCAAAAATAATGAGACAGTAATGAATTTTTTATGTACCTAAATTTTTTCGATTCTGCGTCTGGAATCTGTTTTTTCTCTGAAACAATTATATGTTAGGTTTAAACAGAAAGCGTAGTAAAAAAATCTCTCATCATGCGATTACAGCAAATCAAATAAAAGTTTTTTTATTTGGTTATAGGATCAAAGATATCTAATTAGGTATAAGAAGTTTTTATTTTTGTTGACTTAATATCGCGCGCGCGAGCCTATAAATTATATCAGAGTAAAAGTGCATTTTTTATTATCTCTGAATATATTTTGTTTCAATTCATTCCAGTACATAAATTATTTTTAAATATTTTATTAATTATTTTTAAATACTTTATTAATTATTTTTAAATATTTTATTTTCGATATGCTCGCGCCCCCCTCGTAGGATTATCGCGCCCCCCAGGGGGGCGCGCCCCACAGTTTGAGAAACACTGAGTTAAGTGTTTGTTTTTTTATCAGTACGCTCAGCAATCTATGGATAATGTATCAAAACTGTGTGTGTGTGCGTAAGTGTTCAAATAATTTCTACCACACTATTCTTTATTCTTTTTAACGGTTGTGGGTTTTGTGTGTGTATATATATATGTGTGTGTGTGTGTGTGTCAGGATAATAAATGAAAATATAGCGAACTCTTTACCATCGCGTAAGGATTTGTGGTTAAATAAGCCTATATAAAGGTGGAGCGAGCGCTGACGGAGAATGCATACTCAAAAGGGCTTAGCTGGTGACTCCTCGCTGAGATGCTGTCTTTTGTACCACCCGGTTGCACGCCAAAGGGTCGTCATGTTGGATTTTATCTGATTGAAGCGAAATAAAGACGTGTTTATTGATATGATGTCATCCTCATTTTACCAGCAGGCCTGGGGCCTGTTATATATTTATATACAGTTTGAAACATGGTGTAATATATAGTTATACTTTGCAACGGGTCGGAAATATATTGGTTTTTCTGAATTATCTTTTAATATTTTCATTTATTCTCAAGCAATACAATTCACATAATTTTGGCAAAACGCGTTTCCTTATCCAAATTTTTCAAGATTCAAAATTCCTGACTTCAAAGAATAAAATGCCACCTTTACCACAAAAAAATGAGAAGCATTTTAGCACCATGGACACCATCTCTTAAAAACAGTAGCAATAATAATGTCCCCATAAAAATTAAAAATATGTGCAAATGAAAATACCAGAGCCTGCATAGTGTACGTGCAAACCAATTTTGGTCAACTTTCAGTAGCCCGTATGGTGTACGGGAAAACTAGCTAAGAGGTTAAAACTAGAAAACTGAAAACATTCGAAAATCACACGCTTTACTGAAATGTACAGAGATAACACTATGAGTGACGAAGTTATTTGAAAACGATTTACCGTAAAATCCGCCGCATTACGCACACCTTTATTTTCAAGCTTCAGTTTTTAATTTTTAGGTATATTCGTCATATAACGCGTATCCCCTTTAAAAAGAAATCTGAAATTTACATATACGTAGCTTTTATGCTGTAAAGTTATTTAGTTTTGGTATTACCCCAGGCTTTTGAAAAAATAGTATACTTCTAAGGTTACAGCTCTTTCAGTTCATAAAGCATGACATTTCTTTTAAATAAATAGTATTTTTATGCATGTAGAAGTTTAATTTTTTTCTTTGCTTATATTTATTTTTAAAACTCTCATTTTTATATCTGGCGTATAGCGTGCACCCGTAAATTTCTGTCTTATTTGTTGGGTTAAAATTGCGCTTTTTACGCCGGATTTTCCGGTAAAACATTTAAGGTTGGCTGTACAAATATGGATGATTAGGGGCAATTTGATGTACTATACATCGGTTATGATGATGCGTTGCAAAAGATGAAGGAAAAATTCCTAGAAAGCTGTTTTAGAACTTCATTATTATTTAATGAATTTCCTTAACTTAGTGAAGTGTTATGTACGAAATTGTGACAGAATTCCTTATATTAACGTCAAGTTGTGCTTAGTTTGGATTCCAAAAAAGCTGACTCACTCAAAACTAATCCTTACTAGCCTTGTCAAAACTTTGACATTTCTCGTCGTAGGACAAACACTTTTAATCCAAATTGTTGGGGAGCAAGCAGTTTTTCCGTTGTGAATTTTTGTCTAAGAACGGCTCTGTAAAAGCTGACATATGTCAATCGTTATCATTTATGTTTTTATTTAATAAAAGCACTCAAGCTGTCAGTATTGTAGCGGCAATGACAACATCAAAAGAAATCAGAATGAAGATACAATTCAAAAGTTAGTTATAGGACGCGATATGTTCTTTAACACTTATTTGCATGACGATGGGTATTTACATCATAACTTTTAGTGAACAAAAAATGGTATTCAAAACAGGTGTAATTTAAAATGGTTGTTGCCAAAAACTTTTTCCTGACTATAGCCAAATAAGAAAAGTAGCTATCGAAAAGTGCAAGCATTGTAATCAGACAATCATTGAATTTGGTATTCCGCCGTTTGTAGTAGATGAACGAACGTGCAATTTCTTGAATATATTTTATATATAACTAAACTAATATCTTCTAACTAATAAAAGCAATAATATGAGAAAACACACAAGCCATGTAAAAAATTCTTTAAGTCAATTCCTACTTTGAATGGATAAACAGAAAGTATTTTTTAACGACTGAAAATTTGTGAGCAAGATACTATATATATATAGTATATATATATATATATATATATATATATATATATATATATATACTTCATATATATATATTTATATATATATATACTTATATATATATATATTTATATATATATATATATATATATATATATATTATATATACATATATATATATATATCTTTATATATATATATATATATATATCATATATATATATATATACTTTATATATATATATATATCTTTATATATATATATATATCTTTATATATATATAGGGAGAGAGTGCACTGATAGTAAGAATTGAAAAAAGAGCATGATTTGTCTGCGCTGTTGTAACAATGCACACTCGATTTGGCTATTTTGGCTGAAAATCCAGTTTTTGTCGCCAATTTTTGTCATTGTTTTAACATTTACATTGTTACAACAATGGAGGCGTATCTAAGACGGCATTGAAATGAATTAATATTTGAAAAAACTATATTAGCTTCAAGTGTCATCCACTAAAAGTTTAAAAAAAATTGAACTTGATTGGATGAATAGAAAGTATTTTATTAACGATTAAAAATTTGAACAAGATAAATATATAAATATATATAGAGAGAGAGAGAAAGAGAGAGAAAGAGAGAGAGAGAGAGAAGAGAGAGAGAGAGAAAGAGAGACAGACAGAGAGAGAAAGAGAGCTAAAAGTAGAAATTGAAAGAGGGTTTTTTTTCTGGTTCTGATACTTTCTGTGTAATCTTTATCGAATACCCGAAATAATCTTTCCAAAATTGTGAAAGAAAAATGTGCATTACTTTACAGTTGTTTTACTTCTAATGTATGACACAAAATGTTTTTTTTTGTTATACGTTTATTTTATGTTATTTTTGTTGTGGAATTTAGAAGAGAGGAACATTGAAGATTACTCGAACAAATTAGAAGGCAGTTTGGTATCGAAAGATGGTAAGAAACAATGACCAATGCTAATGATAAAAAAAAGCAATGATAAAACATTAATGATGACAAAATTCTGACGTCGAGTACCACGATGGACATAAAACTAGATTAATAGTAATAATTAATTTTTTAATTACCATTAGGAATGAAAGTGACACAAAGATATATTAATGTGTATTTATTTTGTACTCTGTTTGAAGTGTAAATGTGTATAATGATCGATATTATCATCAAACTATTTTGTAATTATTTTATTTTATACATTTATACTAGTATTTTTATGAAACTTATCCTTTAAATATAGAACAGAAATTTTATCACCTTTTTTACTTCACAAAAAAGAAAGAAAAATCATAAAAATAAGAGTTGATGAAGAAAATCATGCTCAGAAATAAGCTAAGAAATCGGCATTTATGTAATAAATAAATTTAGTAAAAAAAAGCCTTAGTTATATATTTTAATGTGAAATTGGTGCTTACTAAGAAATTTAAGAAGCATGTAGTAGTAATTGAAAACATGTATGTAGAGCTCCTATTTTATTATAGCTGACTTGTTTTTGTAGTCCTATGGTCACTTACTAAGGTAATTTTAGAACAAATAAACAATAAATAAGTTAAGACATTGTTCCCTTTATATAATTGCTCCAGAAATTAAATTGGATACAAATTAAAGTCTTTAATAGATAACCTCCCAATATGAGAGAAAGATCATGAGTGGATTTGTAAGCAATTAAAAACAAAAAAGTATCAATAATTTGAATTTAATCTTATCTCTGTGTGTTGATAGAAAGTAATTTAATCCTTCATTTTCTTTCCTTATTAAAGAAGAAATTATCATTATACCTGTAAAAAAATTGCTTTAAATAAAATTACTTTATGCTCATAATATTTTTTCCTAAATGTAAGCAAAAAATTAGTAGAATATGTTTTAAAAGAAATATGTGCTTTGCAAGAGTAAAAACGAAACGAAAAATCCTGTCATTTTTAACAAAATATCATTTTGCCCCAAAGCAATTATACAGTCCAAAACAGTTTTAGTTACAAGAAAATATTTTTCTTGGAATTGAAAAGCAACACATTATACTTGTAACTTTTCAAACTTGTGTCGACAGAACTTTCCTTTTTTTTTCTTCTCTCGGAAATTTTCCTTTAGATTCCCTCAAACAAATATTTTTCTGCATTAAGTAAAGTCTATGCTTCTTGAAAATTGTTTTCTCAGTGAATTTCGGAATAGTTTCTTTACTTATCGTATATTATTTTTGATGTTCTTAACCCATTTTGAAAATATATCACTATTTGCATCATGACGTTTTCTTATTTTATAAGGTATATGTGTGTGCATATATATACATATATATATTACCATTAGAGGGTATTATTCAGTTATTTCATAGAATAACTGGATATTTCATGAAATAACTGGATAAGTCAGTTAAAGTATATAATGAAGGAAAATTTCATATTGTACCTAGTTAATCTATGGAATAACTGTTATTTTATGCAATAATTAATGATAGACGTTAAAGAGAAAATAAACAATTTCAAAGTTATTTTATAAATTAATTGATCATAAATAGCTGCAACCAGTCGAAAAATACATTTTATCTTTTTTGTGGATGCTTTATTGATAAACAATAAGGAAAAACAGATGATATAATTTATATATTATTGCTCATACTGCTTACAATCGTAAAACAGAAGGGGGTTGCATCTGTTACTAATACAATTAACTTTTCTTTACTCCTTGAGCTTCAAGAATATCATAATGCTCGAGTAACCAATAGACACCTAGTACTTTTTTCTGTTCTGTGTTAGCACTTTTTACTTCAACTATCCAAGTTAATAATTTTTTCATGTGTAAGTGCAGTACTATTTTCCTTTACCCCACGCTTATTTAATAAGATTCAAATCTCTCTTGTATGAAATCTTTCTTGTTTACAGGTTGGTCTGCTATTACTGCTGAAGTCATTTGCTGTAAAACAGGTTAGACAAATATTTGCTAATAAATCAAAATGTAAGATTTTATCATAAATACACCGTCTAAATTCACATTTAAAAGCACTGGAATGAAGATTTTACACACACACGCCATTTCAAAGCAGCTCTAATATGTTTAAAACTGACTAAAAGCAGTTAGAATCAGTTCAAAGCACTTTCAAGAACCGCATTTCATCTTTAACGATCAAGTAATCGTTAGTCTATAGAATACATAACTAAATCGTAGAATTCAAAAATTTTATGTACTTACAATACTTATTTCTTGGAATACCTAGTTATTCTATGAGATAAAAAACGAATTTCACACTTTAACGGTATCAAATATATACACACTAATTAATATGACGAGAAAAATGAGCTCACATCTTATGGATCTGTAACTCTGATCACCGAACACAGCAAAGGCATCTTGCGTGGTTTCGCAGAAGTGCTTCAGAAGAAGCAGAGAAGGGCAAAGTAATTTCATCTAAGATAATAAAATACAGATAATTATGTATAATTTACAATATATATACGTCTAAATTTTATTTTGAGTGATTCGAATAATATGATATTAATCATTTAATGAAAATAGTGGATACAGCTTACTTTTAAATAGAGTAAATAAATGATGGCATATGAAAAATAAAATTATTACGAACGCATACTTCTTTATTTATATCGTACTCACATTGAAGTAATACGCATATCCCGTTACTCTAACAACATTGATCAAGTTATGGACTTCTATAAAATATCTGGAAATCCACCTTATGCATGCTTATGCATTTCAAACTACATGTCCGGAAAAGAAATATACCTTATTCAAGAAAAAAACCCTTTTTCTATGTATTGGAAGTTTATCTAACGCATCATTTTTCAGTGTGAAGAAATTTCCTATCTAAAACACATAAGCTACCCAGAGACATGCTGCTGTTACATCCCCAAAGTATTTCCCGAGTACTCTACTCGAATATGTATTTTGACACGTTATCATTCAACCCATGATTTAGTTTTACAGAAACACAAAGACATGAGAGACATCCTCACACCAATGGCAAGTTCTTTCCCACACAATATCTCTGAAGCAATCTATTCGCAGATCAAAAAGTATGCGAATTGCAAAAGCTACACAAAGAGATAAACAGTTTCTTTTTTAGACGCATTCCGATCAACGAACAAAGTTATGCAAGGAAAAACAGGAATAGAGAAGATTTTATTTCTCAAAGAACGCATCAAATAGGTTTCTTGTTTCAAGAAAATCTTGAGATATATTGGATAAAAGTGACAGTAAACCATTTTTAAGGGGACTGTAGATTAAACGGGATGCCTACATTAGTTTTAAAATGAATACTAAATCAACTTAGATTATTTCTGAAAATTTACTTTTGGTTTATGTTGCGAGTTCGTCAAAAATGGAATTGTAATCAAGGATAAAATTATGAAATGTTTATTGATTTATGCAAATATAACTGTGAAAATAATATGCATATACTGAAATATAATTAAATGATGATAGTATTAAATTGTTTTACAATTGCTTCAGTAACAAAAATTTTACATTTCGCAAGATATTTATTCGAATATAAGCCGATATCGTTTCTAAGACGCACCCCAAATTCTTACACCCTGTTGAAATTTTTTAAAAAATAGAATGGTAAGTGGTTTTTTCGTATCCGATATCAAAAATTTTAAAAAAAATTCATCAATGATTAAAGGAATACTAATAAGAAGTTAATAATTAATTTATTTTACCTCAGTTTATCATACATACATGAAAATACAATTGCTATGACAATCGTACACGTTGAAGTTTTCCCATCCATTGAATGTTTCCGAATTTGACTCTAAGTGGCACCTGATTTTCAATAGTACCGGGTGTTTCAAAAGTCACTCACATCAAACTTTGTGGTTAAGTTTTAAAGATAGATTAATTGTGTTAACAAACAGAATAAAGGACAAACAAAGGCTGATCAGTTATCTGTATTGTCAGGTTTCAGATATGGTAAAATAACAGTAAATGTTCAAAATGATGTCCGTTTTCCTGGACACACAATTGAACATTTTTTACCGGATTAATTGACATTTTACGAAGAATGTGAGAATTAATGTTCAATATTACATGAACGCTGTTACTCTGTAGTTCATTAAGCGTATGGAGATTATTCCTGAAGGTGACATTTCTCAGGAATTCCAAAAGAAAAAAAATCCAGAATTGACAAGTCCGGGAAAAGAGGTGGCCAACGTCCTTTGGAAATGACACGAACATCGAAAAATTTAGCTAACACTTCCATACTGACATGTGACGTACGACATGTTGCGCCATCTTGCTGCAACCAAGCGTACCTTTCATCATTTTCAGCAAGAATGTGGAATCCGCAAGGATATTTATGTAGCCTGACGGTCTTTTCAATGGACCTCTTTGCAAAGCAGTCTCCACATTTTCCACTTTCGGTTTCACTGCAGACGCTCTACCCGATCGCTTCCAGTGTGCAACCGATCCTGTGTCCCGGAACCGTTGCACTAAAAGTGTTATCGTTGATTCATTTGGAGCTAATTGACCCTGAATATTTTTGCTGAAATGCATTTATCACATGGCAATGAGATTTTATAGCGAAATAAAATTCCACGATGGCTATTCTTTGATTTGGAAAAACATTAGGCATCTCCCGTTGTGTTCAATTGACTACAACTGACAAGTATTTTGAAACTATTTCCTGATACGTTAAAAACTTCTTATGATAGGGCCCCTGATGCCATATAGTGACAAAAATCACAACCAATCATTTTTATTTTAAGCAGCAAGGATCACCATGTGGATGTGCGTGACCTTTGAAACACCCAGTAATAATAGTAGAAAAAAGAGGGGCTGAAATCTGACTAATTACGGTATATCACTATTGGTCATTTTAAAACTAAACTACATGTATTTATTTAACTGGTTATATTACTATTTTACGTGTTTATTCCTTGTTTATTAGTGTGTTTTTCTAATTAACAAATCATGGTACTGACAGACTAATAAAATTAAAAGCGATTGTATTTTTAATTGTAATAAGACGACAAGAAATTTAAGAATATTTTAAATCAGCTAACATTTTTTATGTGTAACGCTTTTTGAGATTTATGTTATTTTTGTAACACATTAATTTTTTTTTGCTAAATAAATAAACTGGACACCTAAATGTAGCTAATCTATCCTAACTGAAGATCTGTAAGTAAGCTAATAATGTAAAAGTATAATTTTATAACACTGAGATAAACTGATATTTACATGATCCACACAGCGGTAAAACATAAATATATATCGCAACTGTAACAACTAAAATAATACTTAACTAAGCAGCTTAACTTAATACAATAGAGTATTTAAATCATGTATTTAATTACAACACATCAATTGTGTTTAGAAGTATTTAAATATTTGTAAACCGATCAAAATAATGATAGTTCATTTTGAAAATTTTAATACTCAGAAGGCGATAAGTAAATGCGTCGAAAATCATTTCTCAGTTTATCACTTTCTGTTTAATTTAACAAAAAAACAGTTTACCAACTTTTGAACACTCAAGCATCTTAGAAATTTGTAGTGCAGTTGGCTCTGGTGGCATAAGATAACGTATCTGCTTCGTAAACTCAAGTTTGCTAGTTCGACTCCGGCTTGAATCGATTGCTTTTCTGGTGCGAAAATTGTAGCCTCGTATGGCACATAATTATGTGGCATGTAAAAGAGATCCCTTGGGTATATCAATTTGGCTCTAAAATTAACAGCAAAATAAAATAATGGCAAAAAATATTTAGCATTCAATGAGAGTTTGAATTGAGTAAAATTCAAACACATCCCAAATTGGTAGCGGAAGCGATTACTAGATGGTGCCGCCATGAAATGGCTATCACATTTAGGAACTTGCCGAGTTTGGAAAAGATTAGATGCCGACATGCAGTCCATTAAAAATATATAGACATATTTGTAGTATAAAATGCTTAGAGGACTTTGTGCAAGAGTTTACAATACATTACTATAATGAAATCATATTTGTTTTATTCTTGGTATTTCCATTATAAAGTTATTTAATGAATGAAGTTCGAATTCACATGAATAATTGTAAAAATAAGATTTTTGAGATTTCCCATTCATTATTGTTAATCTTACACTAAAATTAAACATTATTTCTACTTTTAGGACCATTTCATTTTCGAAACAAAAACCTAAGACTATTTTATCAAATTTAATGAAAGAAAAAATGATTTTTTAACACGGTCGGAAACTGACACAAATGACACAAATGACAAATGAAACTGACATTATTAGTGCAATTCACTCATAGATCACAGATAGCTTCGTATAACTACGATCAACTCGCATCATTTAACTTCCGCATCTGACTCACACATGTTGTCCACTACCTGAGAGTTAAGTGGGAGGAAGGAAAACATTACTGATCCCATTTGTGTCGGAAAAGAGTGTAAATGTCACTTGACTCCATACCTTACTAGACAGAAAAAAATCTTATATTTATCCCAGCCACACAGTGAAGTAAGAAAACGTATATTTCTTTTCTTTTTATAGCTCAAAGTCTACATTTAAGTCCAATCGATGGACATGGGCTTTTGGGGAGAGGGAGATTTTTTTATTTCCTACTCAGTGAGATATTCAACATGCTCCTTATTGCTATAAAAATATTCGATATTGAACAATATTCAAAATATTTTTAAAGAAATAGTATGTTCCATAATTGTATTTGTAATACACTGGTGAAAACAACTGAAAATGCAAAGGGATTTTTTTGCAATAAAAAGAAAACTAACAAAGCAAATAATATCAAATCTGGCCAAAATATAATATAAGTCCATATAAGGCCATTATATATCGGAAAACAAAAATAGGTATAACCTGCAATATTAATCAGAAAACTAGTTACTTGCCCACCACAGCAATTGATTGAATTTGTGTAAGGCGAAAGAGCATGTCTAATAGAGTATATGATCATCTTTAACTGCTGCACAACTCTCACATCGATGTTTCATACTTTTTATAAAAGTTCTTATCAACCCCTGTGACGACCACACCCACTGTTACTCCTAAAAGCTCTTAAGCTCTTTAGACTTCGTTGGAGCTCGTCTTCGAGCTGCAATTGAGCTTGAAATTGAGGTTGTCTCATACCAGTTCAATGGGACTAAGGTCAGGGGGCATCGCAGGCCACTGTAATCATTAAATATCTTTCGATAGAAGGTATTTGTCCACCAACTGAGCCCTTTGCGGGCGGGCGTTATTGTCAATAAAGGTAAAATTTGTTTCTTATTATCCGCAAAAAAAGTCTGATGTAGGGTGCAAAGATAGTCCCTGTACCTCTGACTTATCAGAGTACCTCTATCTAGGGCTACCTCTATCTAGTCTAGAGTCTCCACCTACATGAAGGTTGGTATGCCTGTTTGTCATGATGCCTGCACATATCATCAGACCACCTCGATCTTAATGTCCTTTTTAACAATGTTAGAGAGCCGATATTGACTCCCGGGTCCTCTCCAGATGAGAGAAGTCTTGAGTCGCTTTCCAGACTGAATCACGACACATCACTGAAGAAAACCCTTCCCCAATCTTCCTCTGTCTAAGACAGGTGTTTTCCGCAGCATGTTAGACGATCTTTTTTGTGGTTTACAGTAAAAAGTATTCAGACTACAGAAAGCTTATAATACATGCCATTTATATTTAGTCTCTGGGCATCTGTTATCCGGGAAAAGGATGCTCCTGTCGCATTATACAAGTTATGAGACAATTGTATTGCTGTCATGTAGCTATCCCTTTTTTACAAGTCTCAAATGACGGTCTTGAGCTGTCGTTGTTGAGCTTTTGGGGCCTTTTCTGAACTGTTTTTACAGAGAAAACCCAACCACTTTTCTTGAAATCCCGAGGTAGCCACAGCATGTAAACTGTGTTGACGTTGAGTCTCTCAACTATGCACCATCTTGTGGCATTATATAGACAATGACGACTGGACATATCAACGGTAAGTAAACAAAGAAATTCTAAACACAAGGGTGAGGCTGAGCTACAATGTTCCAAAACGTCCTTACGCTACAAGCTTTATCCAGCAAGTGAGGTACCTCAACACAAAATCTATCAAAGCGCCATTGCCTTATGACGTCACAGGTCACTGCGTGGAAGGGGAGTCAGTGAAGGTATCAGCTATCATCTGATACCTTATTTGTGTAAAGGTATTAATTATTTTGTTCTTCTTTGAAAAAAAAACCCATTCGTCTTTAATTGTTTTTACCATTGTAATTTATTCAATTAATTTACTAATGTATAAAAAAATTCTGGCATAAAAATATATGGATTTAACATTATAGTATTAGATGAAGTAGGTTTAGAAATATAATCGTAATTTATATTTCTTATTAGTTTCCAATTGTACACACACACACTGGAATACATATACACTGATGTTGTATTAAGAAAATTAGACGCTTCTAAATGCTTCATTTGAAAGCATTTTTAAACTGACGAAAATCTTTGTTTTATTTTAACTTAATATTTTATTATAAATTGGCAAAATATAAATAGTGAGGCATTTTAATTGCTGTTGGTTGAAAAGTTTCCATTTACTATTAATAAAATTGCTGCATTTGTAATATGTTTTAGGAGGATTGTCAACGGAAAATTTGTTAAGATTATTTGATATATTTTACAGTTTTAAATCCCAAAGAGTTTTAGTATAAATTAAGCTAGGTAAATAATATTTTGCTGATTGCATCATTTTAGTTAAGGATTTAGTTTAAATAAGTTTGTGTTATGTGTGCTTAAAATATATTCTGATGTAGTGGCTTCTTTTCAATGTCCCCAGACATAAATTTGGTGCATTTTAGTTTTTGCTCTTATCCCTAAAAAGAACTGCTTTTACCATGTTTTTTTATTAACTCACTTTTTCGTTTATCTGGGTGGAGTTTTATAATTGATTTTAAATTAAATTCCAGATGAGCTGGAGACTTGAAATTTAGACCATAGCTTAGAAGTGGATGATAATGCATGAAAATGTGAAAAAAAGAAGTTACCCGGATCGCTGAAAAGGATGGCCCAGCAGCCCCATAACTTACACTAATTTGCATGAACAAAACCTCCCTGTCGATAGTCCTAGTCGAGTTGCATGCGTCTACGCATTCAATTTCAGGCCTCTGGGATCAAAGAGGGGTCCCAGATTACTATGTTTTCTCATTAACTCACTTTCTTGTGTGTATGTTTGGGTGAAATATTACAATTGGTTTTTATCTAACTTCCCGATGAGCTAGAGACTTGAAATTTGGCTCATAACTCAGAAGTGGATGACAATGCATGGAAATGTAAAAAAAAGAAGTTCTGGTCTCGAACCCGGCGCCCCAAAGCGACTTGGACTTCTGTCCGGGTGTAAATTTGTAATTGACTTTAAATTAATTGCCCGATGAGCTAGAGATTTGGAGTTTTGACCATAGCTCAGAAGCAAAATACAATGCATGAAAACGTGAAAAAGAAGGAAAAAAAAAAAAGGAGGAGAGAAAGATGAAGGAAACGAAAAAGGTGAAAACATTAATTATGCTTTTTAGTCCGTTATCAAAACATGGTTCATCAAAAATAGTTTTTAGATAATATACTTGTTTTGTTGCACCTTAATGAAGATTTCATTGAATCAGCAAATATGAATCGTTTTGATTACAATATAGAAATAAAAATATCTTGCTATTTCAAATATATTTTCAAACATTACTAGAAAAAAAAACGTTAAATTGTAAACTTCTAATGCTTGAGTTTGCTTGTAAATTTTGCAGTATACTTAGTTTTTTTATTCTTGTTCTTAGTTGATATTTTAAGTATTAACATTAATCAATATTGTGAATTACTTAAATTTTTATGTGTTAAAATTTACTGGTAAATCTCGAGCTACTCAAAGTTTACTATAAATTGCATTTACAATTTAATATATATATATATATATATATATATATATATATATATATATATATATATATATATATATATATATATATATATATAAAATCCCGTGACTTATCGATGCTAAACCGGCAAACCGGTTTTTATATTGTTTAATTTTCCGGGTTTTATGAGCTTTTAAAGTTTATACGGACTTTTTACCCACCCAGTACTTATTCTATAAACTGCCAACATAATTAATACCAAATGTGAAAAAGCTGAAGAATAGCTAACTATTTTGACAAAAGCAGTAGTGAATAATTTTCAGGAAAGAAAACAAATAAAATTGTTCGACAATTTTAAATCAAGTGTAGTAGTAATTATAGTAGTAATTGTAGTAGTATATATACAGTAGTAAGTATTACCACAATACACCAGTCGACGATTCCTTGTTCATGAAAAACAGCTTCACCAACAAAGCTTATATAATATATATGAACAAAGATGCTGGGTGAGAAAAAGACAAAGCTTTGTTGGTGCAGCTGCTTTTATGAACAAGGAATCGGCGACTGTTGCCCTGCCGTAATTCCAACTTAAGAAAAAATGTGAAGACTGGAAAAGAGCCTTCAACAGTGGAACGCCTCATAAAGCTTGTTCAGCGATTTGAGGAAACTGGATTGCTCGTGGACCGTGTAAGATCAGGACGACTAAGTCTAAGAATTATTAGCAAACGTTGCAAGTTTACATGGCCTCCTCGGTTTCCAGATCTGACTCCAGTAGACTTTTGGCTGTGGGGATATTCAATTTTCAGGGAGTTTAAATCTCTTCCATCCAATCTGCCGGAATTGAAAGATGATATCCACCAAGAGCTGTCACGTATACAGGCGGAAATTCTGCACTCTGCCATTGCCAATTTTTTACACGCGTAGAATATGTCATCCCTTGTGGTGGTGGTGAATATGTGAAACACATGCTTCTGTAAACAATGATTTGATAACGTTATTTCTGTTATTTGGGAGTCTTTTCTTTCACTTATGTACAAAATGTCACTTTTCGTTTGTTTCTTTAATTGTTTTTTTTTTCTTTTTCTTATTTTAAAAAAAAATTACACGTGACTTATTGATTTTAAACTGACAAACCTTTTTTTATTTTGTTTAATGTTCTCGGTTTTATAAATTTTGAAAGTTTTTACGGACTTTCTGACCACTCGGTATTTAAAACCCACTTCAGTTCATAGCTCACCCTCACATTGTTCATAAAACGAATATATTACCATTTTCCTTTATTTCCTGTTAATTAAAATGAAATGTGTGATGAAAATATTTAAGATAGCCTTACTAGGGGTGAAAGAAAGGCTTAAGATGAAACTATCAATGAATATTATAATATTATTAATATTTTATTTTAAAAAAATACAATACTAAAGTGGAAAAATGGAAAGATAAAAATTCAAAAGAAACAATTTCATATTTAAGGTCAACCATATTTTTCCATCCTTTACAAAAAGTAGTACTAACTTTCTGCTGCATTCACACTTTTTCCCTTTTCTTATTTGAACTAAGCATCACAATTATTCAAAAAGCTTTTCAAATACTGAATAATGCACCAGTCAATGTATTTGTTTTTCTTGAAACTACTCCAACGAAAGGAAAATCAAAATTACATATTTAAAGCATCAGACAAGAACGAAGAGCCATTTTTTCCTTAAATATCCTTTGTTCTCTACGACAGGAAATGAAAGATATGAAAGGAAGCAACAGTCCTTTCAGCTTAAAGGTCACGATATTTTTGTCTAAAGTTCTTTGAATAAATGGCTCCGAGTCTCAAGAATATTGAACTGATGATTTATTTTTAAATGCAAATGATTGTAGTTTGTAAATTTGCATAAATCTAAGTCTTTAACAGAAAAAAATATCTGCACTCTTAAAAGTGAATGTATATTGATGTTATTATGCAAAAGGTGTTAAACAATGCAAATATTTAAAAGAAAAAAATAATATGTTAATAAAAATACATACAAAAATATATAAAATTCCGCACGTTACATTCCATGCAGTATTGAATGAAATACTATGAACAAAAATAACAAAATATTACTACGACTAAATAAACCAAGCGAATCATCAAATTTCAAGTTTATAAATTATTTGGAGATTTATCTGAGATATTTTATAAATGATAACATATTTATAAGGATATACTTCTTGAGTTTCAAAACTTATAACATGAACCTTAATTTTACATTAAAAAATAGTCAAGTACAGAGTAGTTTTATACTAATTTTTGTAAAAATAATCAAATTAAGCCATACGTATATGAGGGAATTTGAAAAGTTAAGAAATTATTCCAACTTATGTTTAATCCAGGGCTTCTCAAACTTTCATTGTTCGCGACCCAATTTTCAATTATAATTTTTATCGCGCTCTCGCCCGTACAATAACAAAGTGTTGAATGCAATAATATATATATATATATATATATGAATATATATATATATATATATATATATATATATATACACATATATATATATACATATATATATATATATATATATATATATATATATATATATATATATATATATATATATATATATATATATATATATATATATATATATATATATATATATATATATATGATGTACTATGACACTAAAGCTACAATAAGGTTTCATTTATAAACCGTAAAAATCATCAAGATAACTATTAAATTTTGCGTATAATTTTGTATGACAAGCCCATGGAAGTACCTAATAAATACTTAACTTGTTCTTAATTTATTATTGATAAATCATCTACCACAAATTTATTGTGCAGTACTGATATATTTATAAAAGATACATTTATAAGATAAGATACATTTATATATATATATATATCAGTGTAAATATGTCAGAATGCCTTTTTATATAATTTACTTCTTTTTAGTAAACTAAAATGATTTTTTTCCAATACTCTTTTATTTTTGTCTTATCTAGATGCTCGCGCCAGCCACGTATGACGTTTAGTAGAGTGTCGTGCTCAACAGATTGAGAAACGCTGGTTTAATCACAATATTTTTTATCGTCACACATTTTTGAAAAAAATCCTCACGACGCTGTTGGATCAATAGCTTGGTTTGGGAGTATACGAAATCTGAAATCAAATACCGTGTATAGCCACCCATCCGGTACAGTGGTTAGTGACGCTGACTACGGTGCATTAGGGCCTGGGGTTGAATCCCGGGTAAGGCATGGATGTTTGTGTTGTATTCCTTATCTTTGTGATGTGTGCTGCCCGCTTACTTCAATGTAAGCCCTTTGTGATACTTTGTTGTGTACGGCGTTATAAATGTTCTTAATTAATGTAACCGACTACGTTCGGAACCGTGATTTTAAAAAAGAGCATAAATGGATAATTTTCATGATATTTAGTGTCACTTAGATTAGAATACACGTATAAAATCGTTTTAAGGACATTGTGACAAAAAAAAATTTATTTAAGTACAATATTTCGGCAAAAAATTAACTTAGAATAACCTTTTTTCAAAATGTTCTCCTTTTGTGAAAAATGCTTCTATTACAATAATATTTTGCCTGTATATAGCTCAGACCTCTGTTCAGAGGTTTAACTATGAGTTTTGAAAAATTCACATTATTTTCAGAGTTACAACCAATTGAAATAATTATCAGCGTTTTTTTCTTAAAATTTCTCCCCTCTATAGTCGTAAAATATAGATAAACCCACTTCTAAGTTATATATTTCAAAAATTCTAGTTGAGCCTCTGTACAAAAGTTGGAGCTATAGACAGGCAAAATATTATTATAATAGAAGCATTTTTCACAAAAGGAGAACATTTTGAAAATGGGTCAGTCTATGTTCATTTTTTGTCAAAATATTGTACGTAAATAATTTTTTATTGTAATACTATTCTTAAAACAATTTTATATACATTTTCTAATCTAAGTAACACTAAATATCATAAATATTATGCATTTATACGCTTTTTCAAAATCACGGTTCCGAACGTAGTCGGATACCTTACAAAAAATCCCATGTGTAACATGTTTTTCCTTCATGTTTGATAAATTCCCGTCTGTTTAGAAATTTCACTCAAAAAATTTGAAATTATGAATAGAATACTTTTTTAGGAACATAAGAAATTTCTTTTTGAAGGGCTGGTAAATACTGACACTATCTTTGTATAAATTTAAATGAAGAAATCAACTGTGTAATTTCACAAAGAAAGAATTAACAAACATTTAAATTGGTAAAATATTTAATATATTTATTAGTTTTCTTTTCTTATTATTCTTCATTTTATTATGAAAAATATGCAGTTTTAATGTAACAGTCATTGAAAAAAAATAAATAAAGCTGATGTATAAATCATGTTTATAAAAGATATTCCGAGACAGCTTTTGTGACTTTAAACAATTGTTTCAAGTGTTTAAAAATACTTTTATTTTCATAATAATGTCACTAAATTGTAAGTGCAATTAAATAATTTTGTTATTTTAATGATAAACATTTAAATTAATAATTTTTCTACAAATACTTTTGCAACTTTATTAAAAATTCTTTTAACGATTTAAATATATTTTTACATTCTTGAACCACGTAATATTTAAGGGTCAGTAAAAAGCACTTGCTTTGCCATCTCTTGTCTAAAAAATATTATGGGTGATCAAAACAGTAAACATCGTATTTACTTATAATAGATTTTTTACTAAAGAATACATTTTGACATATCTTTATGTCAAGAACATAACCCCATTATAAACGGAAGTACTAGTGACTTTTAAACTTTTCTTATTTTCAACTGGAAGAAAATCATCTTTCTGAGAGGGAAAGAGTAATTATCTTTATCGTTTTCAAACTTGAATGCCTTAACATCCGCACAACACAATTTACTTCGACATATTTTGTAAGTTGCGGTGCTTTTAAATTGTAGACCATTGAGCAGAGTCAGGAACTGATCCCTATAAAACCAGCATAGAGAAAATCATTTAACAAAGGATACGGAAAGTCCCAATTTTTTTGAAGACTAGAAATATAAGTAAAATATTTTTTAGAAAAAAATGCATGTCCAACTTTCTTCGTATCAGTTTCATTAAATTTCTTATTTCTTTAATGTTGATGCATTTCTTCACGAAATCATTCAATGTAATAGAAATTTCCCAAACATTTTTCAAATCCTAATTCAAAAATATATGTCAAAATTAAAGCATTTATATGCAATACATTGCATTCTTGTTTAGGATTAAGATTGTTTTTTTGTTTTTCACAGAACTGAGCTGATTTTAATGAAATTAAATACGTCTATAAATCGAAATAATGCAAAAAATGAGCATCCGATAATTAAGATATAAGCGTATCATTACTCTCAAAGAACAGTGACTATTAAATACACTCATGTCCATAAATTAAGGATAATGAAATTCAGGCAAAGAAAGAGACAGAAGACCCTAAGCGTCTGTACACGGTCTGCGTTGAAACTGTCGTATCGATGACTGAAGAGAGCTGACGAGGCAGGTCAGATGCTGTGCCCCGTCTGTTTCTTTTGGTAGTAACTGCCAAATATATATATATATATACCGGTCCTCATTCGGCGTTGAAACTCGAGGGCACCAGTGCTGTAACGTCTACTCACATTACCATCATCTTGGAATCGTAGCCAAAGCCTGGAAATTACACTTTGGGCGATTCCAAGTTCCTCGGATATTTCCAGCTGGGAACGTCCACATTCCAGTCGTCTAATAATTCTACCACGTAAAAAATCATCCAAACTTTCTTTGAGCCATAACTATTCGGTTATTGCACTGAAAGGCTTTTAAAGAGCTTGTGAACAATTTTACTTTTTTGTCACCATTCCGTATATACCCCTCTCTTACACTCTCGTCATTGTAACGTAGTATCCGCGACATCTGGTGGTTTCCTGTAATTTGCATATTCTTCTTCAAGATGTGTGTGATATTTGTACACACACACACACACACACACAGATTAAATTTTTTTAGAGTTCAATTTCTGTGTGATTCTGAATTATCCTTAATTTATGGACATGAGTGTAGATTGGTTAAATAGGAAATAATGCCCCCCCCCATTTCTTACAGTTATATCTTACGGCACTCAAACCTTTTGACCTCAAGGACCAGTAAATCATAATTTAAATCCCGTGGACCACTAATAGGATATTTTAAGTGTTAAACATATTTATAAAACAATTGCGATCTAAAAACACATAAAATGTACCTAGTTAATAAAATGAAACTATAGTTGTAACCAGAATATGAAATCTAAAATTAAAAAAAAGAAGAAATTCAGAAAAATCAAACTAATTTTATCCCCAAAAAATATCAAATAGAAGAAAATATGCACATGGTTATGATCATACCTGTCTTAAAAAAAACCCACAAAATATACAAAAGAAAATACACGAAATCTTCCTTAACAACCAAACTAATGTATTGAACTGTTTTTTATATTCCACTCTATGCATTACTATATATATATATATATATATATATATATGTATATATATATATATATATATATATATATATATATATATATATATATATTAATGTATGTAAGGATAATTAAATTAGATTAAAAATTAAATTCCCTATCTAGCACTTGACCCATCTTTAAGTATCAAACTAATCACCCATTTATTTCTTCCGATCATATGGCCTAGCCAATAAACATGTCTAATTCCAGATCGTTAGATTTAATAGTCAACATATGTCAGCATTAACTTGCAAGCACCCTCTTCAAAGCAGCGATACTTACCATATGTTTTTCAAGTGTTATCCACTTGAAACCACCACCATGGCGTGCTTTTCCTCCCTGCTCTCGGTGTCAGAACAGATGTACAAATGAAAGAATAAAGGTCGTCTTTTCACTTTTCTAACTTTAATCTGATTCTGTCTTAAAAATCATGACAGAATTAAAGCCGGCAGGATTTTTTTATCTGCGAGTGGATTTCAAATCTTAATGTAAAAAACTTTTTTTTTTATAAAATAATTTTAATATAAAAACGAAAGCCAACTGCGGTAATAAATGATATGGAGAATTTGACGGAACACCGAATGCACCGTATGCCTATATATATGAAGACGTCGGATTGCCGGAATAAAAAATGACACGGAAAAAAAACGCGCTAATAATCCTCGGAAGAACATCGCTCTTAACACCGAGAAGAACGCAGTAATTACCGCCGAACGATATTATGTCTTTGCTGAAGAGACCATCCAGTTTATATATATATATATATACACCGTGAATGGAAGAAACATTCTAATGGAGAGAAAAAGAAAAAAAGAAGATAAGTGTGAATAACTTATTCCCCCGTGATTCCCTTTCGCCAGAAAAATTAAAGGAAAAAATCTTCTTCACCGGGAAGTCTGCACGGTAATATTGTGAATTTGACCACCAAATAATAATAGTGAAGTACCAACATTGAAAGAAAAATAAATAAATAAAATTTTATTAGTGAAATAACGTGACAACAGCATCTGGATTAAAGTTCAACAAGGGTTTCTGCAAAGTGGAGGTCAGTTAAATTGTATATTTCCAATTTTAGTAACATTGAAATAACTGCGTTTTGCTGAACAGAATTTTGCGAAAAAGAATAATATATGATATGATATGATATTTAATTTTTATAATATAGTTGTGTTAAATGAGATATTTTCTTTATATTTTAATTGAGAAAACAAAGTATATAGGTTTGGTCTCATTTAAAATTTTGAGAAATTTTAATATACTTCTCATAATTTTATCTTAAGATGTCGAATGAGTTAAGAGTTATGATAGAAATTGGTGTTTTATAGTTGAAAAATATAAATTAAGTTTTTAGAAAAATGATTAATGTACTAATACTAATGATATTTTGATAAGAAGCACAGGTAAAGTCACGTTGCATTCTCTTTTCTCCACTGAATTCAATTGTTTTGTTAATTATTTTATTCAGCAGTAACCTTATTGCATGTCATTTAATTTTTTTTTTATTTTGAAATTGTCTGTTTTGATATACCGGCCATATATCAGGATTCACTATTTTTTAAAATTTTCCTTATCTAAAATTAAAATTAACTTAATAACTTGAAGTCTAATTTTGCATATTATACAGTGGATAAGGAAGAAGACAATCATTATAATTTTGTATATGTCTCGAAACATTAAGAGGACAAACTTGTTTAGTTTGTTATGTACACCTCTCGTTGTTTTTTATCAGCATCCCTGAACATCTGTGCGTTGATGACGCAGATTTCTCAGAGAGATGTGTTCAAAATTAAGTAAGGTGATACAGTTTGTTAGTGAATGTGTGATGCAAGAGAAACTCAAGAATTTTTGTCTATGAAAGGTATTTTAAGAAGGTTACGGAAAGATTAAAAATATTGCATGCGATATTAAGTTACAATGAATATTGTGAAAAATTTTCAGAAATACTAAAAGTTATTATTGAAGTGATTCCACTTTTCCGACTCAAAATAATAAAAAAAGAGATCTTATATTCTTATATTCTTATAATTTTTATATTTCATAACGCATATGAAATAAAACATTGTTTATTGTGTTGGATAGTGCATAGAAGTTGTGTGTTATACACCTTTTTCATATTCTTAATAATTTCATTTTATTAGTGTCTATATTTTTTTTATATCTTTTTAAAAAAATGTATTTCATATATGCAAAATGTGTGTAACAATATAAGGTATTACTACGATGGCGCCAGAGTAGATTTTTATACAAAATTATTATTTTAACATTTGTATGATTTCATGTATTTTTATATTTACTATCTTATTGTTTGATATATTATTTTCCAACATATTTTTTTTTTGAAAATATCTACCAGCTATAATACGAATCTATTATTATGAAGGAATAGGAGGAAACGCGAGCTCTTATTCTAGATGTCGAAAAGATTTAAACAAGCTAATTTTCAATTATATGTATGGAAATTCATTTTTTAATTGTCATTACTGTGTTTGTTGTTATAGTTTCGTTTATTATATTGCATTTTGATTTTAGTATTCCTATTGCTTAAATATTTCTACTGTGTGTAATATGTCTTTCTAAATAACTATGTATTGTTTTGTGTTTGTTGAAAATTGATTAAGTTTGTAAAGAGAGAAAAAACCACGCCAAAACTCCCTTTTAAATTTGGGGGGAGGGGGCAAATGTAAGGATAATTAAATTAGATTAAAGATTAAATTCCCTATCTAGCACTTGACTCATCTTTCTCAGTTCCCATCTTAAAGTATCAAACTAATCACCCATTTATTTCTTCCGATCATATGGCCTAGCCAATAAACATGTCTAATTCCAGATCGTTAGATTTAATAGTCAACATATGTCAGCATTAACTTGCAAACACCCTCTTCAAAGCAGTGATACTTACCATATGTTTTTCAAGTGTTATCCACTTGAAACCACCACCATGGCGTGCTTTTTCCTCCCTGCTCTCGGTGTCAGAACAGATGTACAAATGAAAGAATAAAGGTCGTCTTTTCACTTTTCTAACTTTAATCTGATTCTGTCTTAAATATCATGACATATATATATATATATATATATATATATATATATATATATATATATATATATATATATGTATATATATATGTATATATATGCATATATATATGTATATGCGACAAACAGGAGAATGAAACATTAGAAGAGAGCGACAAGAGACGAGACAAAACATGTAGTTACGGCAGTACGACTTACTTACGGTGGCCAATATTTTTAAAACTTTTTATGTATTGTTATGAATTAAATTATGTTTCAATGCATCTTAAAACATAACTTAACGTGATAAGTAAGTATGCTCTACATTTTTCTGGGGACGAGTGAAATTTTCTCGTGGACCACCACTCAAAACTTTAATTCATTCCGAAATTAAGACAGTTTATTGAATCTTGAGTAATTATCTTAACCCCTCCAGTTACGCTACGTTACGGTTTTGAATGGCTATGGAAGAAGAAAGTAAGTATCATTTGTCTTCCCAAGATCATACCAAATATTCCTTATTAGGATGGACCCTATGGACTTGTTTACCTAATATATTCATTCACTATACATACTTCTGAAATATTCGTTTCAAGATTGCAAAATTAGCCCATTGTGTGTGATCTGTGAAATCCATTAGAGTGCAATCAAGGTTGACATCATTTCTAAAAAGGTAAACTTCGGTTAAAAGATTTCATTCTCCTATCACTCAGTTGTCAAACACAAGAAGTTCTGTATACTTGTCCAAAACAAGATCTGCAAATTCATCATTCCTCCTTTTTTCATATTGGATAATTTTTTTTGGAGTTTGAAGTACATGTAGCGGGATACTAGTATCTTCCAGAACTAGGTACTCGAACATTAGTATGACGTCATCATCTATTGATCTAAATCTATGCTTAGCAATGAATAAAATGGTCTTGTATTGATCAATGCTCTAATGGTGATGAGTTTTGCGTCATATTAAATTGGCTCTTCACTAAGAAGATTTGATTGAAATGCAAAAAGATTATGCAATGAATGTCTTTCGTACAACCTTTTGGAAACAGTGACCCTTAAAATGAGTTCCTTTGATCACTTGGTATTTAAGATACAGCTGAGAATCTGATACAATTTTATGGATCCCTGATAGTATATAGCGTTTTGATATAAACGTAGTGATTTTGAACTATCTTTGATGATTTTTGTCTATAGATCCAGTCTAAACCTTTTCTCAAAAAGTTTTACACAATGCAAGGCGTCTGAGAAGCAATCTAGATTTGCATTCATTTGCATCCCAAGTCTCTCCACAATGAGCCAACCCCCTAACCTTTTGGTAGTCACTTACGTGCACTGTTTTCTTTGTAATTGTTTTGAATGCTGGAAAAAATTCTAATGAATATCATTAAAATTTTAAAAAATAATTATAGTACAACCCAATATAGAATACAGAAATTAATTACATTTCAAATTAAACAAGCCGTGAAGCAGACAAAATCACTCACACGTGCGAGGGCATAAGCCGACCACTGTCCATATTAGAATTTAAAATATCCCAGCTATATTATCATTATTCATATGCATTTTTCATTATTAACAATCTATAACCTAATGGCTGATTTGGAATCTGAATATTTAAACTGAAATTTTTGGTTAACGTTGACATTATCCTTAAACATATAATTATTAAGGATTAATAATTATATGTTTAAGTTAGGATTAATAATTATACATTTATTAATCATATTTTCCCTTTCAAAATATCATTAATAAATTTATATCATATTTTGAAAGGGAAACTGTCACGTCAGTTCAGTTTAATAAAAAAACATAATGTATTATAATTTAAAACTTATTGTTATCAACAACACTAATAATAATAATTAATAGGAAACTTTTATATTATATAGGCATAATTTTTTTATGTAATTTAATTTCCCCTTTATCAACTACTTAATGCAAAAATTTGATTTATATCAATAGATTTTTTTTATACAATAGCGTCGGGTTTAAAAAGTAACACAGGGGTTTTCAACCAAAAAAGAAAACTAAAATTAAACTGTGTTTGAGTTCTTTATTTAAAGTTATGCATGCAGAATATGTTTTGAAACATTGTAAATTTTTTTCATGTACAAATTTGCTAACAAAAATATTTAATCTGTTCCGACAGTTAAAGTAAACGTATAACCGTCCACAATGATAAAGCTGTAATTCAAAGTAATTAACTGTGAACTCACGCGCTCAAAAAATAATAAAATAAAAATAGCACGGCATATACATGACTTCTAATTGAGTTATGAAGACTGTTGGTCTTAAGAATGCATTTGTTTACATATAAATTGGTACTTTTTAAGCCTTTTATATGTGGCCATCTGGCATAATAACTATCACAAAAATACCCTTTTCAATTACTTAAGTATATATTATTGTGTTATTTATTGCACCACAGTTAAAATATTTTATGAAAAAAACAATAAGATATCCGTTGAAGAAGTTGCAAATATATTAACTAACTTTTTATTACTATCATTTATCTGTTAGTTTTTGCTTTTCAAGCCTGTTCTTCTGAAACAACTAATATTCAATTCATCATCTGAATTTTGCATTGCCAGATACTAGATATACAAATTAACCCTTTAACGCGCACACAGCTAAAATACAGTTTTCTATGATAAGGTACTTGATAAATGTAATGTTCTCATCATCTCTATTAACATTATTTAGTCACAAAAAAAATCTAATCGTGGGGTTTTTTTTCTGCGTGGTGACTAGACGTTATAGCCACTGCGCATTTAGGAGATTTAACTTACTTTTGGCAGACAGAAATAATGTATCATACTACAATAAACTTTTTATGTAAAATTAACATTCATGTTATAACTATTTCAAAAACAATTAAATAAAACTATAAGTGTAATTTAATAATAATAGAATAATTGTACAACATAGAATATATATATATACTTAGAAAATATATAGAATACTTAGAATACACATTAAACTTCGTTTATATCCAATTTTTATATTTTATGTAATTTTAGTATGAAATTTAGAAAAAAAGTAATATTTTTGAGAATTTAAATTAGTTATTTCCCAAATTTGCTGAGCTATTTACTGTGGAACTTAATAATATGCAAACGTCTTCTCCGAGCAGGAAAGCTGTAATGAAAGATTTACGTTTCCGAGAATCTTGTACCACATATTGTAAACAAAGTATGTTTGCATTTCCCATCCCCAACATTCTCACGTGATTCTAAATGATCTCTCTCGAGTACAGGAAGATCGAAAATTTCTAGGTCATTTTTATGTTCTACGTGGGCAGTGGATAGAGCCTCTATCCACATATTAAAGATTTCCAAAAACCAAAATGAATTTTTTTTAATTGTTGGGTTGCTTAATTCATTCAGATAAGAGAAAAGTATATTTAAGACACGACGATTTTTTTTTCAAATATCAAAAAATTTATTTATATTAATCAAAATACAATTTGTAGATTTACACCAAGAAAAACTGTTTTTAACTACCTACCAGAGGGCATGAAATGCAAAAAAAAAAGGTATCGTGCTGCCATCCGTATTAATTTTTATGCGTTTTAGCTTCAATGAACGCATATGGATAGAATAAATATCCAACACCCGCTTTGTGAAAAAAAATAATTTGTGGCTAGACGTATTAGCCACTGTCCTCTAAACGGATAATAAATTACCATGCAAAATATTTTTCATAAGTATTTTGTATATCTGTGTTTCAAGGCACTAAGTCTTAGTACTTGTTTAGCCCCTTGACTATCAGAATGCGCTATCTAACGCACATGCAAATCACATATTTCTGAGGATACTCACTTTGAATTTACGAGGCACATTTCATTTTTCCTTTTTTTTGACACTAAGGTGCACTTCCGTTCACCTTTCGTTCCCCTTTTTTTCGCTTGTATAACTATTTTTGTTATTTATTTTTACTCTTTTTTGCTATACGGTATTTTGGTTAGTGGCGCTGACTGCCGTACCGTTGGGCCAGGTTTCGAATCCTGGGGATGACATGGATGTTTGTAAATGTATAGTGCCTTTGCGGAAGGGGGTACTCTAAATAGCAATCGTGCCACCAGTCCTCTCGTGCAGTTGGTGGAAGGGAAAGAGAGGTGGAATGCCTCTGACAACCCCTAGGATGTTGCCCCTCTAAATTGGGATGGAACCAAGTAAAATTGAACTGTCACATGAATGGTGCTAAAAGCTAAGTTCAACGACAGGCATAAAAATCTAGACACTTGCCGAGATTAATTTCGCGCGCCTCGATCTGATGTTACTGTCTATCAGGTGGTGTAAGCAAAAACAACACTCTTTCTTGCCAATATGGCATTGTCGATTGATTTCAACGAAAATTATAATAAATGAGAATACTTGCCGGAAACCGATGAATACGAGAGTGACCCTGATACTGATTTATGTGATGAAGAAATTGAACAAAAATGACAATACACTTATGTACAGAACGTATAAAAGGTTTTTGTTCTGAGGAACATTTCGAGCAATTTCACAAAACTTTGTAACTTTATATAATTCTTATTTTCCTATTATTTTAAAATTTCTTATAACCCTGATATTTTGTAATTATATAGAATCCAACTTAAGGAAAATTTATCTTACAATGTTTTCTGTTCAAGCTACATTGGAGAAAAGGCGGTACTTTAAAAATAGAGGCAGAATAATGGTTAAATTTATCGAAAATTCCATGTAATCAGCGGTTTCATTGGAATCAATGGGGCAATTAAACTTAACAAAGTGAAAAAGGTGGTACTTTATTAATTAAACCAATCTACGATGACATTCAATAAAATTATGGAATTTACAAAAAATCATCGCTTTGTTGCACAATTTCAGCAATAAAATCATTACATTCCTTAAAGAAGGCTGAACTTTTAATATAAAGGCCTAACTATGATTGCATTGGTTAAAAAAGTGATGGCTTACATCCAATCAGCTCTGTCATCAAAAGCAGCAATAAAATTTTAATCAGTTAAGAAGGCGGTGCTTGAAAAATAAAAAATTCATTACATGATACTGAGTAAAATAATTTTGACCAACCTCCCGTCAACGCCTTGTTAAGCAATTACAGCAGCAAAATTATTAAATTATTGAAATGTGGTACTTTAAAAAAGTGGTCCCCAAACCCCGGTGCGCGTACCGGTATGGGCTCGTCGACCAAATGATGCCGGGGCGCAGAGGGAATAATAAATTATCTTAATTTTATATACTGTGGTGTATTTCTATTGGGTTTTATGGTAATAATTTTATGTACCATGTAAAAATTACTTAATGTTAATCTTTTGGTGTAACTGTATTTTATTCTGAAGGCATATTTAAATACAATTAAACTAATATGATTAAATAAAAGCAATCTAAAATATAAACAATTTACATCCCCCTCCTTCAGTGGGTCGCGGTGAAATTATCAAACGTTGACCGGTCCACGGCGATAGAAAGGTTAGAGAGCACTGCTTTAAAAGGAAAGGATTAACTATTTTTATATCTGTTAAATTTGCTGGGACTTTCATCCAATCAGATGTTATATTTGAATGTGAGCAATAAAATTTAGTGAGTGTTTTAAAGAAGGCGGCACACACTTTACCAATGTATGAGAATTTAGGGATCCATTGGTTAAATTAAATGCGAGTTTTATCTAAACAGCTCTGAAATTGATGTCGGTGATAAAATAAGTGCTATAAAGAATGCTGTATTTTAGAAATAAAAGCCACTCTGTAGTGAAATTTGTAATTTACATACAAATAACACTTTTCTGAACAATTTCTACAGTAAAAGTATGAAATTATTGAAAGAAGGCGTTACTTTGAAACTAAAGGTGTAACTATAGTTACATTGTTTAGGTTTGTTGATACTTACACCTAATTAGCGCTTTAATTAGAAACAGAGCAATGCAGTTTTAAATAATGTTCTAAAGAAGGCGGCACTTTGAAAATGAACGGAAATCTAGGGTTCCATTAGTTAAAATAAAAATGTGGATGTTATTCTATCAGCATTGTCATTAGTATCTTGGTAAAAAAATTTAAAGAATGGGCTTTTATTTAAAGATAAAGTCGATATATATTTTTTTATAATGATTTAAATAATTGAGACTTATATTCGATGGATGTGTATTTTGTATGATTCGTTGGAGGCTGAACAAATATGCTACACACATTTAGAAAGTACTATACTCTAAATAGCCGTCGAGCCGCAAGTCCTATCGTGAGGATGGTGGAAGGGGATGAGAGGTGGGAGGATCTGACCCTCCCCAGAGTGTTCTCCCTCAAAATTGAGGTGGAACCGAGCTAAATCGTACTGTCACTTGAATGGTGCTCAAGGCTTTGGCCAACGACAGGCGTACATCTAGCCCAGGGATGGCAAACCAGTGGCACGCATGCCATTATTGACATGCAACGCAATATTTTGGGCAGGTCATCGATCAAAACGGTTTGCATTTTAGTTCAAATAACAAAGTTCACTATGAAGTATTTAAAAAAAACACGAGTGATTGGATGTTGTGCATGAGTTGGTGAGAAACCCACTCGTGTTTGTTATTGTCTTACATTCCTAATATGTTATTTGTCATCTGATTTGTAATACCAGAAATCCCACAAATGTTATTTTAATTTGAATAACACGTAACCGAAAACACTTACTACAATACAGTACAAAAATGTATTTTTTCACAGTAAAGATTTTTCAGTTGTTAGTATTTAGTTTTATTTTTCTCCCAATTATTACGTAAAATTTTTTTAATGAAACGTCTATACCTCATTAAACATTTCTTCAGAAAAAACGACACGCGGATCCATACAGGTTTACCACTCCAGATCTAGCTAATTGCCATGGTGAATTTCATGGACCTGAATCTGACGCAGTCGATATCAGGTGGCATAAGAAACAACAACAACAACACAGAAAGTACTATATATGAGGGTTTTTGGTACTTACGTATTAACGCAACCTATTGGCGACATTATACGAAATGAAGCACCTGGTTATCAGTTCTGAGCGTACAACACATAGAATCGGGGTTGCCAGCATGGCTATGAATTAATAAAGTTGGCAATAGTTGCGGCTATACGTAACTAGTTTTTTTTTTTTCAAAAGAAGCCATGCATCACTAGACAAATCTTGGTTTCCCAATATATAAAGATATATCTATGACTTTGGCACTTCAACTGACTTTTAAATTAGTTTGGTTTTTAAATGCTGTAATTAAAAGGCAGCCATGTAGAAATCGAAGTCATTTTAATGTATTATACTTCAAAGTATTCTCGTTGGTATATTATTGATGCCAAAAGATGAAGGTCTAGAGTTCTTCGCCACTTGATAAATGATCAAAATTACAATGTCCGTCACCAATAGCTCTAGTGCAGCTTCAAATAGTATCGTTACTGAAAGCTCAAATGGGTTCGTCCATTCAAATTTTGAGAAACTGTTAACGATTCATTATTTTATTTGCGATGAAAAACTTTGGAGTTTAAATAATGTCGTTCAGAAATGTATAGTAATTTGTTTTTTCCCTTACATCTGAACCATGTATCAATTTATTTCCATTTAAAGTAAATTGACTGTTGGCAATCGAGTTTTTTCTTTCACAAGTCATGCAAAAATGTTCTAGTGTGAATATGTTTTTCAAAACTTTTATTGCCATTTTAACATTTTCATTGCACTTTTACAGCTTTAAATATCTTCAAAAGAATTTCGCAGAAATAAATTACCATTTAAACTCTCTACCAATTTTTTCTTCCTTGAGTAATTCAGCCTGCATGTTTATTAATAGTAATTTTTTTTTCTGTCGCTCTTTTTGATGCATTCGTCACCAGGATACAAAAATTCTTTTCTCCTGTCGAATATTTTATATTTTCTCTTTTTCTTCTTTTCACCCGCCTTTAAGTTTATAATTCCTGGATCTGCAAACGCAATTTTAATTTCGAAAAAAAAAAAAAAAAAAGTACAAACGGTTTTAAGGTGTCATAATTAATTTAGTTTCATTTCTTTAAAAAAGTAAACTGAGGAAACATCGAGAAACAAATTTAAAATGCTAATTTAATTTCTCCATCGACTGTTTTTCAGGTTATTGAAGGGGAAATGATTTATAAAAGAATAGCTTTACTCTCGATATATTGGAATAAATAATAATTTTTCTTATTTTATTTTAAACTTTTGCATTATTATTGTTAATACTTGTATCTAACTTTTGGTATATTACATTTTTTGTATAAATTTACATCTCGATATTCTGAGGACTATTTTTAATATTATTAGAATAAATATAAGACTTTAATTATATGTATATTAATTAAAACAAAGCGCATTGCTTTGCTTTTTATTAACTATGTTATAATTAGTTAGTTAATATAAAAAACATGGAACGTTGTTTCTATTTATTGTGACTAAGATTCTCATAATGCCCCTCAAATTAAATAAATTACATTTATTTTCAATTTTTCTAGCTATCTTAACATTATAAAATTCTATATAGAGCTATATATTAAATGTCACTCATACTACAGAAAATTTATTGCAATCTAGAATATGGTCAGTAAAGATTTCATTTCCTAAAATATATTTTACCCCTTGAACTTAAGTACTAATAATTTTTGTCAAAATAAATATAAATATTACTCCACTTTAAGAAATTTTATATAGATAAGGACAACATGGTGGGGCGGGAGAACATCCTTTTTCAAAATTCAATAAAAAACGCTGCATGTTTCGTTTGACTGTATTGTTACTTTTTGTGTACCACACAACACTGGAAATTTGAATTTAAACAGTTTTAGACAAAATATCTGTTACATGTCGCCCTCCATTATCAATACACTAATGATGTCAATTTCCATAACTTTGAGTCACCTTTTCAAGCATATCGACTGGGAATATATTGCCGATTTTGGCTCGGATATGGTTGGTTCCTTAGTTCTTGGAGCAATCTTCATAAGCAAGGGACTTGGGATAAGCCCAGATGAAGTAATCAGGAATTCTCTAAAACCAAGAATGCAATAATTTATACACTTCTAAAGTTAATATTAAAACTTTTTGGTGAATTAGAAGACATTTATTTAAATCGATATATCCATACATCTTACGAAGTAAATAAAATCTTCAAACTCATTACAAAATGTCACATACATTAACTATAAACTGACTAAATATATAGGTAATTATTCTTTTTCCCATTTCCAGGAAGGACTTGATCAATAGATTCATTAAAGAACACCACTTGTCTGAAAGGGCATGAATTTATCAAGCCACTATTCTTCATTTTTCAGAAACTCTGTTACCATGCTTCCTCAACTCTATTTCTGCACAATTTGTGATTTATTTCTGATGGAATTGAAGATTAACAGATGTGTGTGAGAGACATTTATCAAGAAATACCTAATTCATTAACTTAAACCTTTGAGGCTGCATCAGTAATACTTCATGAGACTATTTTTTAGAATCTATATTCAGTGAAATGTATGTACGTCATATATATGTGTGTGTGTGTGTGTGCCTTTATAACACACACACACACACATATATATATATATATATATATATATATATATATATACAGATTGTGTGTGTGTGTGCCTTTATAACACACTCACACACACACATATATATATATATATATATATATATATATATATATATATATATATATATATATTAATATCGCAATTATGTTTGTAATAAAAATAACCCATTAAATTGTACAAAAGGGCAATATAAAAGATTTTTTGGAATGATATATCCATACAACTTTTCAAGGTCAGGTACTAACTTATGAGTCTTAAAGAAGTGGCATCACTGATTTTATTTTTTTCTGTACAAGCTTGTTTCTTCTAACAGCAGCAAATATTTTGAAAATGTAATAAAGACAGTTAGTTCTATCTTGATTTTGATATAAACTTAATCTCTGATATGTGTAATCAAGATAAAGTTTGATATGCTGTTTCATTTATTAAAATTGAACAGAAAATTCAAATGAATTTAGGAATATTTTTGGAAATATAGGCAGCATAAATTAATATACGGGTAAAAATTATCATAATAACTATTTATTACAGTAAATACTTTATGAAACATATTTCTTATTTTGCAGCATCGTTTATTAATTATGCTGAAATTATGAATTCAATAATATATATATATATATATGTGTGTGTGTGTGTGTTTATTCATGATGCTTATTTTTGCTGGTTGTGTTTCTTGGTAAACTGTTCGGTCAAATGAACTAAATTGGATGCAAACTCACAGATAAAACAAGCAGTGATGATTAAATGGCGAATACAAACAGACAAAGATGGTGAGCACAAAGAACTCATGTTTATATACTGGCTGTGAAATTCACCGGACAGTTTGCTTACAGAAGCCACGATTGGTCAAAACGGGTGGGAGCGAGTCTCTGATGCAATGTTACTATTCTATTAAAATTAAAATTAACGTGTTAGTCCTGAACCAAAGATATAAAAATTATTTAAAATGGATGCTAAGGAGAATTAATTGAATCCTTACTAATATTATAAAGGTGACCGTTTGTATGTATGTATGTTTGTTATACTTTCACGCAAAAACAACTGAATGGATTTTAGGGAAATTTTACAATAATATAGCTTGCACATCAGAATGACACATATGTTATAATTTATAAAGATATTGTGCGAAGTGTTCAAAATGCAATGATAATTGTCAAATAAGAAGGAAATTTTCTGCCATCTGCAAAAAAGCCCGCAACAGCATATATCTATCTTTTATGTGTGAAGCAAAACTTTCCCTTTTACTTTTGTCTACTCCATGCGTCAGTGCGCGCTCGCTTTTAATTCATTCCTTTGATCAGTGCAATCCCTATTTTATTATTTTAGAATAAAACTGGATCTTGAAGGGAGAGATGGTGGCAAAATTATACAAAAAATAAATAAAACAGAAAGTAATATTATCGTATCTCCCCTCCAGATATAAATTATTTACACTATTTTAAGCGTTCATTACACAAAATGTGTAATAATGTGTTACCTTTGCTGAACAGAGATCAGCTTAAGAAGATGTTTTCAAAAATCAACCGATAAGAGAGTTACGGGGAGTTATAAATAAATAAAAATTATTTTAGCAGCTTTTAGATATACAGAATTAAAATTTAACATGAAATTATTTTTTTGTTTGATTTGCAATTCACGTAAAATTAACTCATTAAAAACTTCTTAATCCTTCAATCTGTATTGTTTAATTTTTCAATTCACCCGTGCGAAGAACGGGTATACCAGCTAGTATATATATAATGTTTTAGTAATGTTAAAGAATACACAAATACAGAGATATATGTGTGTGTTTGTATGCTTTTATAGTGACATATATTTTTTTAAAGTTTGGGATGATTCAGTTTTTTTTTTAAGTTAGATTATCTTTACTATTCTAAAGTAATTTGTTTTAATATTTTTTTATAAAATATAAAGAAAAAACTTTAGTTTTATGTTATTAAAATGTTATGCTATTAAAATTTATAATATACATTATAATATATTTTGAAAACGTGTTGAGATATTAGCTTTAAAACATCTCCACATGTATCCGAAAAAAGTTGTGATAAAGGCTGTAATTTTGCCATTCTTTTTAATATTATATTTTTCATACATGGTCAGATATGTAGATGTTTCAGAAATTTTAAGAGCTTGTTCTAAGTTGTTTTTTTTTTATTACACACACAAATCTAATTTGTACTAAAGTGGATTACGTGTAAAATTTATGCCTATCGATTTATTAACTTCTAGGATTGGGTAAACAGCAAGTATTTACTTCAACATGATATTCACCCGCAACTGCTAATGTACCGAGATTTGTTAGTTTCACAAGAACTTGGAAACGAAATGGTTACTGCCTGTTCATTTGCGAACGATGCTGTTCTTCTCATATAAACATCACCTTGAATTTTTGTTTTTAGTAACTGGACAGCACTTAGCAAACTGAGGGGCGTGTCCTCATAGGAGGGCACCGCGGGAATAGTAAAAAGTCTAAAACAAGAGCTTATTTAAAAATTATTACTTTACGGAAAGTAAACAAACAAAATAGATTCTGATATAATAAAAAATAAAATACGCATTTACACTGATACAATACACTTGCGAATGTATCATTACAACACAATGTATTTTATAATTAATTTAACAATACTAAGTTACAAACAAGTTTAATAATTACCAGTGACCCCATGGGCTTGTTATATATAAAATTGTATGCACGATTTATAACACTTATATTTATAATTTGTACAGTTTATAATTAATCCCTTTTTAGTTGATTTAAAGTTTCGCGATTCGCTTCACAATGTCACCGTTTCTCACGTATTCGCGCTTATTTGATGTGATGTATTAAGGGGGGGGGGTTGAGAAAAGAAAAATAAGCAAATCCCCTGAAATAAGTAAGTCGTTCGAAAATAGTGTCAAGATTTCCAAAATGTTCGGAATTGCACTTCAAATCCTTCAGAATAATTTTATGGATAGCAGTGTACAGGAAAGATTGTACTTCGGAGAGATGTATACACTGGTGTGCAAAAATTAAGGACGAAGTCGAAAAATTAGCATATCCGCTGAACGAAGAGGCAGAGCGGACCGAAAGACCATTCAGGAGATTAAGTAAGGTGATGTACGGTAGCACATGCGCAGATATGCAGGTAGACGTAATGGGGAGTGTCTGAGTAGTATAAAGCATATTGACGGTGTAAGATCAGTATTTCTGGCGAAGATATTGCACGCCGTATAGCAGTTAAAATCACACCGAGTTGCTGCCTCAGCGAGAAATGGCGAATAATCAATCTGTTAGACGACATCTGGATGCTTTTACCCGAGTCGAATCATTGGGAAGTTGGAGGAAGGCCGCAGTGGGACAAGTGTGACCGCAGAGTTCGGAATTGCTCACAGCATCGTTTCACGACTTTGCAGACAATTTCAAACTACAGGAACGGCTATCCGGGGTTCAGTAGTGGTCGTCCACGAGCAACCACACCCGCAGATGACCGGTACATTGTCTTACAGGCCAGAAGAAACAGGCGGCAGACAACGGGAGAAATCGCTAGACACACGACACAGACGACTGGACGACCGATATCGCGTTTTACCGTGGCCAGAAGACTGTACAGTGGTGGTTTGTTTGCACGGCGCCCTGTACAGTGTGTACCTTTAACGTCTGCCTATCGGAGAAGACGTTCTCTGTGGTGCCGGGAACACTGGAATCGGAGAGACAATGAAATGGGGACGAGTACTCTTTACAGATGAGAGCAGATTCAGTTTGAGTAGCGATTCTCATCGCATACTCATCTGGAGAGAGCGGAGAAGCCGCAATCCTACCTCGGACATCCTTGAAAGGTACAGGTATGGAGGTCACGGTGTTCTCGTTTGGGGAGGCATCATGCTTGGTAGTCGTACAGACATTTAAATCTTCGACGCAGGTTCAGTCAACGGGACCCGTTATTGTAACGAGATTCTTCTTCCATATGTGCGTCTTTTTAGAGGAGCTATGGGTCTGCAGTTCCTTTTCATGGACGACAATGCGCCATGTCATCGCACAGTAGCTGCCGAACAGCTCTTAGAGAGTGAGGATATTGAACGTATGGATTGGCCGGCACGATCTCAGGATCTCAATCCCTTCGAGCATGTATGGGATTTTCTAGGCAGACGCTTGGCAGCTCGTACCTTACCACCAGTAACGATTCGGGAGCTTCGATTGGCGCTGCAAGACGAATGGGCAGCAATGCCTCAACAACTCATTGACATCCTCATTCTCAGCATGGACAGACGCTGTGAAACCTGCCTAGCAGTCACGGGAGATCATATCCCCTACTAAAGACCGGATGTTTCTTGCTGGACACCCATCACAGGGATGTTTCGGCCTTCAGTCGCATTGCGCTCCATGTTACTTTTTCAATCAAGCTTCTTTTTATCCCTCTGATTTCTCTTTTAGTAAGCGTTGCTTACATTACACATGTCCTTACATATTGGGGATCTTACGGTATTAAATGTGTTGATTTGGAAAGCTTTTGTACAAAGTTATATTGAAAAAACCGTCTCGTCCTTAATTTTTTACACCACTTTACATTCGCCCGGGGCAATTAACTCTTTGACTGGGCGAGATGTTTATGTACGAAGGTGGCACTTAAGAGATTAAACTCATATTGTAGCATTAACGTCAAAGTATAGTATTATTGATTGCAATAATTGTTATTGTATGGATGGGGAGGGGCGATGAAAATGATAATTGAATACTGGGTCGCAAATATTTAAAGTTTAAAAAACACTGGTATAAGATATCCCCAATGTTTTTGTTTTTGTTCGGTACACAGGTATTAAGCTTAGAATATTCAATTTATTTAATAAAAAAATGATTCAACAAGAATTAAAGAAAAAAGAGTATAACACTGTACTTAAAAATGTTTACACTTTTTATATGTTATAATTCACACTTTAAATATGTTATATCCTATCATAGAAATAGAAAAAAAAGAGATGAAGTCGTCTATTTTTGTATCATATCAGTTAGACTGAAAAAAGTTGGTCTTTCTTTCTTGTGATCCATGGAGTAGATGCAGCGAGATTTACGCTCTTTCACGACGTGAATGGGATCAACTGTTATTTTATTCCTTCCATCTAGCCCAATGACACGGGGCTTTGTGTAGTGGTGAGCCTATTCAGTATAATGGTGCGATTTGATAGCAGCTATCAGATGCTAGTGGTGGTTTGTGAATGCCCAGAACGACTGTTTGGAGAATGATTTCTTGACTTTTGTATAAACTGACTTTATTTTGGGGAATTGCTTTGTGTGTAATGTTTCTATACCTTCTCATTTTTGTATTCACTCGTTTGATTATCCTTTTGCATGTAACATACAAAAGCAATAAGTTGTGACATGGTAACAAAAAAATAAGAATTTAAACTAAGTTCTAACATAATGTGTGTGTGTGTTCACGAATTATTCAAATTTAGTTATACTTATTTTTAATATATGAAAGTATGTTATGATTTTAACACATTAGATGAAACACAGAATACTTTAATTCGAATGTATCTCTAAAGGCGAAAGTAATACAACGAAACTTTTCTATAATTTTTTCTATTCTATTAATTTTATATCATTGCAATTTATGGAATCAGTTTAAGCGATATACGAAGAACATGCACTATTTAATTACATGAATATCATTTTATAATTGTGATTTCTTGATGAACTTTTCTCTTCCACCTTAACCCGTTGGTGTGGTGCGGTAGTTAGGAGAGGGGGTACCAGCTCAGGTGTCGTCCGCGTCACTTGATCCTGGTTCAAAATTACGTGATCCGTCGTCAAAAGTCCTCGTGTAGCTGAACAATGCGACGTTAATATTCACTCACTCACTCACACTGTCACCTTATTCTGTATGATCATACATTTGCTCAGTAGAGCTAATGAGTTTCGAAGATTTGATTCTTGTTAAAATAATGATGTCGACACATGGACTGAATCCAAATATCCAAATTTTTGTTACGTCAGAATACATCTAGCACGGATCCAAAAGTTGTAAATTCAATATTTACGAAATCGTTAATCTAGTTTTCGAACTACTAGTCCTACAATAATGAAATCTGGTATGCATGTTTCTTTTGTTAAATTGAAATCCACTAAGAAAAGGTCCTTCGAAAATCGACTGTCAAAAAGTGTTACATGTTTATTGATAAAAAAAATAAAAAAAAAAACATTACATATATGTAACTTATTGGTGTGAAAAGCATGAATAATTTAATAAATTTAATACTTTTTCAAGATGTCATTAATTAATGTTTAATGTTAATGTAAATCATTAACAACTGCAGATACACCAACATGCATTTACAAAATTAATTACTCAAAAAATAAACATTAACTTTCCCTTGCACATCAAAAACTCTTATATAAGATATATTTATCTTCAAAATTACTTTTTTACTACTTTCAGGTGATTTTTGGAGTAATGTTTTAAACTATAGCATGTCTGAAAGGACTGAGGTGAACCTTGTAAATCGGAACAATTTACATTCAATACTTTCATTAAATTATCAAAACATTTGTGAACGTTAACCTTTTATGTTCACGATATTTCTATAACAACATCTCCCACTTCACTCTCACAGATTTCGATAATATATCTTTGTTTCTTCAGATAGCATAAACGACAAATAATGAAAAGAGACAATAAAGGGTTCTGTAAATAAGTTAATTTCATCAAATTATTGAATATTTGACAAACAATGAAAACCATGGAGAGAAGGTATGGAATGTTTGAAGGACAAAGCGATGTGTAATTGTTTTTGTTTTAATAAAATCTGTGAATGAGGATGCCAATGTAATAAGTCTTGTTTCATAAAAGGAAAATTTTTAAATGATCAAAAACTCTTTAGAATGTATGTTTGAATTGAAATATTTACCGTATTATAATTTTCTGTTGAAACAGTCTTTACATGATTCACAATAAAGGCAAATACCTTCCATTTTTCACTTGAAAAGGATTAATTCCAGTCAGTAGTTTCGTCATAAATGTGCTGTAGAATCAGTTGCAAAGGAATTAGAAATAAAATTATTAATTGAATAAAAATAATTTTGTTGTATAATATTATTACGCGAACATATTATTTATCAATTGAAAAATACCGCAGTATTTACATGTTTTACCTTTAGGAATGATCCATGCAATACATTCATAACATTACACCCAAAAAAATTTGCTAACATTTAATAACTGTTTAATTATTACATCAAATGAATGTAAAATTAATATTTTTTTGTTTCATTCATTATATATAGCAAAGTTAAAAAACCATACAAATGCATTTTATAGAATTAAATATATAACGTAATGTAAAAAATTAAGTCAATTCCAACTTAGATTAACAAAGAAAAAATTTATTTTAGCTATTTTTTATTAAATAGTTACAACTAAAATAATTATGAATATACGTAAGACCGAATCACATCATTAAGTGGTAGTTAATTTTTATTAATTATCATTTAAGTATCTTATTGCCATCCAAAACAATCGCGTATATAAAATTTCAATGCAACTGAATTCAACTTCAAACGTGAGAAAAAGACATTTTCAAGTTTTGACACAAGTGTCTAAATTGTCGCCAAATTGTCGCCTAAATGATGCCAACGTGGCTGTATTTGTAATTCTCTAAATAATTAGTTTTAATCAATTAATTTTTATTAATTATAATTAAATTATTATATTGTCATCCGAAATAATCATGTATATAAAATTTCAGGTCAATTGAACGTTTTAAAATGTATTTTATCAACGATCGGAAATTCTACTAAGATAAATAAATAAATAGAGAGAGAGAGAGAGAGTGAGCTAATATTGTAAGAAATGGATAAAATAGGCTGGATAAGGAACCAATATTCAACAGGAAAATCTAAGCTAGAATCTAAGCATAGAGAAAGGAATACAACCACATCGGTTTATTTCATGATCGTAACCACTAATATGAGCACTTTTAGTATATCTTGTGACAATTGCTCAAAGTAATTTAAATTCTAAAATCAAATGTTCTATTGTATATAAGTCTTTTAAGATCAGTATTAACTTGCGCAGGGTTATTACTTATCAGTATTAACTTGCGCAAGTTAATACTGATGCGCAGTATTAACTTGAGCATCATTATTAACTTTGCCCATGTCTCGAACAGATGAAAACATGATAAGTATCTACGAAAGGAAAATTGTAAGGGATTTATTTTTGGAGGAATTCGAGGAAATGGAACGTGAGAAACAAGATCCTTTTCGAGCTCTATCACTTAAATAAAGAATCTGACATCGTTAATTTTATCAAAATACAACGAATTAAACGGACAGGTCCCGCTGTCAGAATGGATGAAGACGGCACCAGTAAAAAACGTCTTCAATACCCAACCATTTGACACACGGATAAAAGGCAAGCTAACTCTTAGATAAATTGATGGCCTAACAAAATATTTCCTACTTTTGAGAACTAAAATTTAGGTAACACTAGCAGGAAGAAGACTGGCCTAGAAAAGACTTCTTGAGAAGGCCAAGACCGACTCTGGGCTGTCTAGCCACTGAGGAAGGAAGAAATTTATTTTTTTGGTATAAACTTAAATTTTTTATCGTAATACTTTTCTTATTGATGCTTTCAGATGCAACCTATCCTGATAGGATCACTAAATTAATCGGGGAAGATGTGACATAACATATTATCCATACTTCAGTGTTGACAAAAGGATAGAAACTAAAGGCGGAAAATTATAATGAAGAAAAAAAAAACCCGACACTACCATTAGAATATCTGAATGGCTAGTCATTTTTAGAAAAAATGGCTAGTCATTTTTACTCATTACTCATAAAAAGCTATATTTTGGATAAATTTATCAAATCATTTTAAGATTTACTTTCTTGTATTGCTATTGATCATTGTATAGAAGGTATGAGGCTTGCAATAATGCTGTAATCGCTCTTTCAAGCTGATTTTGTTCACAAATTCTGAGGCTCTTGCTTGCTTACATACAATTTTTCTACAAAAAATATTTTACGAAGTATTTTTTTGTATATCATATACTATTCATGTATGTTCAGACCCCTCTGTTCAGAGGCTCTACTAGAATTTTTGAAATATATAACTTAGAAGAGGGTTTATTCATATTTTACGACAACAGAGGGGAGCAATTTTAAGAAAAAAACACCAATAATTATTTCAATTGGTGGTAACTCTGAAAATAATGTGAATTTTTCAAAAATTCTAGTTGAGCCTCTTAAGAAAGGTCTGAGCTATATGCAGGCAAAATATTATTATAATAGAACCATTTTTCACAAAAGGAGAACATTTGGAAAAAACGATTATTCTAAGTTAATTTTTTGCCAAAATATTATATTTAAATAATTGTTTTTGTCAAAATGTCCTTAAAACAATTTTATGCATGTATTCTATTCTGAATGATACTAAATATCATGAAAATTATCCATTTATGGGCCTTTTTAAAATCACGGTTCCGAACCTAGTCGGATATCTTAAATGCACCCTTTACTTGATCGAACCGCAATAGAGTTCAGTTCCTCATTTTTGTAAAGCAAAAGTCGAGATAAAGAGCTGTGTTTGAAATTCGGGATGGAAGAATGTAAATATTAGATAAATTAATTACTGTTGGTCATATTATGTAAGTCATAATGATTGTTAAATACTGTATGTCGTACTATGAATGTTATAATATTTGTCATACAACATAATAAAAAAATTTGAATATTTAATGAAAAAGAATTTCGACGTTCCTTACTAGGAAATAAAGAAACAGAACTTTTCAAGATTTTATCTTGAAATAAGTTCAAAAATCAGAACGCTGATAGATTTTAAGTCTTCATATCTTAACAATAATACTTGTTCTTTTAGGATACGGGAAATATGATTCTTAACTCTATGCATAATACGTGCTTAAATGCACGTAAATTTTGACACCAACAGCTATTCAGTTTCATTATTCTTAATAACTTAATAGTACTACTACAAGCATTTCCAATCGATAAACTTCCACTTTGATTTATATATTGAGCAATGTAATACACAGAAGAAATTATAGTTATGCAAAATGAAAAGAAAGTAAATTTATTTAAATAAAAGGTAGAAATAAATTCTGTTCAGCTTAGGCAAAAGATTTAAATATTTAAACTACCAATTTGCAGTACTACACCAAGGAACAACTAACAATAATCTAGGAAATTAAAAATAATGGGCAATTTTCTTAGAAATTTTTATTTTATTTTTAAAACATATCAAATTTAGATGATTAAACAGAAGATGGTAACAAACATTTTTTCTTACAAAATTATGCTTGATGTACTTGATTAAACAAACGATACAGTTATAATAATCTTGTCATTGGGAAAGACACTGCATTTTTGAGATTTTTGAAAAATGGATGTTTTAATAACATTTTTGAGACTGAAGTCCTTTTTTTTAAATTCAAACGAAAAAAGTGAATTGTAATTCTTTTTCCTAAGAAATGTTTTCAAATAATTCAAAAAAACTTCATTTATGTGTCCACATTGATTTTTACTCAAGAGTTATTTTTCTTTTTCCTTAATTATAGAATTGAAAATGACTCAAGACATTCTTTAAAAAATAATTGGGAACATAATTTTGGTTTGGCTGGTCTCATTATAGGCAATTAAGTAAACAAAAATGAAGTAATTGTTTTAACGAAGAATATAAAATATTGTACTTGAAACTCAAATGGCTTATATGTTTTTTTTCTCTTTAAAAATGTCCTTTTCATGTAATGTTTTGTTTTTTATTACCTTTGGAATAAAACTGCAAATGTGAAATCGGAAATGCATTTTGCAGTTGTGCAATTCTAATAAAATTGTTAATTAAGGTAATGACTACAATTTTATACAATTTAAGTTTTAAGTTTATTAAAACTATTTTGTGTTAAATAAAAGTTAATTAGCTGCATATATTAATTTTAGTTAATTGACTATTAGCCTTAGTTTTAATTCTGCCAATACATCATTATTAATTATTTACAATGTTGCAAAATGTTCGGAAAAGTAAAATGCATAATTTTTTTCTTGAACGGATTACAAGGAAATGTACAATTAGTTAAAATATCTAAAATATTATACATATAATAAAAATAGTAAATTCTTTTGATGATGTTAGAAATGATATGACTTCAATTTAATAATTTTCAAATAAAAGTTTAGAAATTTCTAGAATTTAGAGATGTTTCATGTGTGGCTTCTCTCCTGAGATCATGAATAAAATAATGTTTTTTATAATTGCATTTAAATGCAAATTCTACAAAAAATATTCAATATTCCCCCATCATTTTTGTTGCTAAACTAGTTAATTACTTTTTATTCATATAATAACCGAAATAATTTAAGTGATTTTTTTAGAATCTTGTTTTCTGGATAATGGAATATTTTGAACAAATATATTATTTTTATAAAAACAATTGCATCTGCTTCTACTTAAAAAAGAATAATATAACCTTTTGATATAACCTTTTTTAATAGAAAACTAAATTTAAAAAAATAATAGAGGCAATTTGCTAAATTTTAAACATTCCATTCCATTTTTCAATGCATAATGCAAAATTAGGCAACATAAAGAATATTTGCTTCAATACTCTTATTTTTTGAAAAATCATTCAAATATCAAAATTTCTGGCATATATAACGCGCACATATACTTTCAATACGGATTTTTTAAAATCTTTTTGGTATATCCTCCCCTTTTTTACGCAGAAACCTGAAAGAACGTGTGTTATCTTACGTATTGAAGTCCTTTTTTTCGAGGTTTTATCCCAAGTTTTTGAGAAAAAAGTAGATTTCTAGAACTACAAAACTTCATCTTCATAAGAGGAATGACATTTTGTTTTAAATAAAAGTTAATATATGTAGAAGTCTAATTTATTAAAATTAGACTTTTATATATTAATTTACATACTTTATACTACACATTACATCTATGTTAATTTATTTATAAATTAAATAAATTGATAGATGTTGAAGTCTAATTTTTTTATGGTGATCCCCTTTTTTTTTTATTTTAAAGCTATAAATTTTAAACCTAGCCTACAGCGCATAGCTCACAGCAGTAAATTTGAATCATATTTTGCGTAATGCACCAGATTTTACGACAATTTAATAAGAGTGTAATGTGAAATATTTATGACTATAGTCTAAAAGCCCCATTGTGAAATAAATATGGAAATACATAATGACACACTGATCGACCCTACAAAAACTGCAGCGGTTTGTTTGTCCTTTAAATACTACTAAAACATTGTGCAATTGGCCATTATTGTAATAACTACGTTACTATCTCCACGTGGTCACGAAGCAAACGTTTCTGCGCTTAAGAGTAGTTGGTAAATTTTATAACTACAATGTTAAATTGAGCACACACACACATTTCATGCAGCCTTTTCTCAGAAACTGTAAACGATAAACACATAAAATCCAGTCTGTATGTTAAATGCACAATTAGTTTCATGCAGGAAGGACATTTTATCAATTTATTCCTTATTTATATTTTTTTTTGTCAAAAATGAATTTTAACTGGTATTTTTAATTAATTATTTTTTGAGACAAATTCTGTTCTTATTTTAATTTTTAATTAGGTTTACAAAAATATCACTTCAGTATTTGCAGGTTTTCCCAGGATTATTGGGATAAACCTTGTGAGCGTCTCAATTTTTATTTATCATATTTTTACACGTTACGTCATGTTTTTTCACTTAAGGTTTTTCCTTCCTTCTTTTCCCAAGATTGTTCAGAACATTCATATATTGTTTTCATCAGTTTATCTCTAAAGAAGTAGTTTATTATTTTTTTAGTTCAAATTTTGATAAATATAATTCCAAAACTATCAGATAAAAGTAATTAAATCAAAGTATTAAAAATAGCCAGACAATCTTATATATTTCTTATTTTTTCCATCTTGAATAGTTTTTCTTTGAGAAATACACCAACATACTTTTCTTCCTTAATGTATTCAACTACGTTCAGAATCATGTTTTTGCAAAAGCGCGTACAAACGAATATTTTTAAATATTCAGTATTACCGTGAAATCCTGCGTACAGCGCATACTTTTAACATAACAAAAAAAAAGTATTATAAAAAAATAAATAAAGTCAATTCCTACTTAGATCAACAAAGAAAAATTTTATTTTAGCTACATTTTATTAAATAGTTACAACTAATATAAACATGTATATACATATGACATAATCACAACATTCAGTGGTAATTAATTTTCATTAATTGTCATTAAAGTATCGTATTTTCATCCAAAACAATCGTGTATATAAAATTTCAGTTCAACTGAATGCTTTAAAATGTGAGATAAAAACCTTTTCAAGTTTTGACACAAGTCACTAAAATGGTCACTAAGTCACTAAAAACGATGCCAATGAGGCTGTATTTGTAATTGTTTGAATAATTAGTTTTAATCAATCAATTTTTGTTAGTTATAATTAAATTATTGTATTGTTATCCCAAATAAAATCATGTATTTAAAATTTCAGCTTGATTGATCGCTTTAAAATGTATTTTATTAACGATTGAAAATCCCATGAAGATAAATAAAGAAGTAAATATATAGAGAGTGTGAGCTAATAGTAGGAATTGAAAAATAAAATCGAATTTTATGGGTGCTCGTTATACGCCAGGTACAAAAGTGAGAGCGTTAAAACTGAATGTAGATTAGCAGAGACAGCATTGGAAAATCTATATACATCGAAAAGCTGTTTCTGTAAAATAAATTACACCTAATGAAATTAAAGGGTTGTGTAATTCCAGAGGTATACTATTTTTTTCTAAAGCTTGAAATAATACATCAAATAAATAATTTCAAAACATCAGAACAGTGTACATGTGCATTACAAGTTTCTTCGTAAAACAGAGAGTGCGCGTTATACGGGGAACACATCTAAAAATTAAAAATCGCAGCTTCAAAGTATACATGCGTGTTATAACTCGCTTATATATAAATCAGACATCTGTATAGAGCCTAAACAAGGATTTTAAAACATATGATTTAGAAGTGGATTTATGCATACTTTAAAATATGAGAGTATATAAAGCTTAACTAAAATAACCGATAATAATATTTCATTTGGTAGAAACTGAAAATAATGAGAACTTTTCAAAAGTTATAGTTCACGCTCTTTGGAGAAATCTCAACTATATATAAGTGGAATATTATTCTAGAAGCATTTTTCATGAAAGGATAATGTTTTGAAAATAATCAATTAGAAGTTCCTTTTTTGCCTAATATTGCATTTAAATATTTTTTTATTTTATTAATATGATTAAAACAATTTTACGGTACGGGTATTCTAATCTAAGAGAATCTAAATATTAAGAGGTGTAGGAAAGCTAAATTCATATTTTTTTGACAATTTCAGATTTTTACATATTCAAATTGTATAGATTTTAACCATTCTAAAAATACCTTACTTTAATCCCTAGAGTAATTAGAAGTCCTTAAAAACTATTTTAAAATAATCGTTGAAAATGGGCCATGCCCATTTGAATGACAAAAAATGTAAACAGAGTACTTCATTTTTGCTTATGAGTTGAATGACTGATATAAACGAGAACATGTATCTTTTATTGTAAAAATTGGGCATTTTATTTTTTTATTTCCTAGCCGATTAGAAGTCTCACTGTATACAATAAAATCAATGTATCTCAAAATGTAAATTTTGATGTTCTATGTACCTTTTCTGAGAAACTACTGTTCACAGGTATGTAAATTTTTATGATATATTTATAATGATGGCTAATGTATACTGAAATGAGCTTTTTGTAATAAACTCTAAAATTAACTTTTTTCAAATTTTTTCACAATGTTTCAAACTCTCTCCTTAAAAATATTCGTTTGTACGATTTTGTAAAATTCCTATTCCTAACATAGTCGAACATTGTAATCTGATCATGCAAATTCTTGTCATGTGGTGCTTCTTGATCTTGTATTATTCAAGGAGAATGAAGAAATTGTTTCACTTTTAATAAAGGCTATCAGATGATGAAATTACTTTTTCTTTCAAATGAGAGATAAAATGAATTGCTTTTTTTTGTAATTAATTCCATTTTTAATTTTTTTGTTTTTGAATTCCCATAGAATAAGCTTTGATCTCTCTCATTTACCCATTATTGTTTTACTTAGGAGACAAAATTTAATTAAAAAACATTGAGGAAAATGTTTGCATTTTTGTCAGTTCATAAAGATAATAATTTTATTCTGTTTTCAAACTGTTTTAGCTAAACACTTTCAATACAATTCAAATGCATTAGAGTCCTTTTTAAGAAATCTGTGTGTAATTAATATACATGGCAGAGAAAATATAATTATTTTTTTTAGTAGATAAGAAACAACTGGTACATTCGATAACTCAATTCAGCCCAAGAATAACTTTAATGTTTAAATTTCATCATTAAATGTATAACTGAATAAAATGGTGAAATCACAGAATATTTCATTTGTACAGAATCGCATTTATCCTTAGACTCTCTAAAGTGTATTTCTTCATCTAACAAGATATTGGGTAAGATATTAAAGCAACAAGGAGTCTAAGGGGTGTCAACTTCCTTTATAGGACGGGGAATACAAGCAATATTCAAATAGATATAACATTTTAAAATATGAATTAAATCATTAGAATTTTTTACATATTATTTATATAGCAATGGGGCTTTAGAAAAGTTTAAAATGTTTAAAATATAATCATAATTTTAAAAATTATGAAGATATATATATAAGAAACATTTCAATATAAGAAATATTAATTGAGTTTTACGTTGCGCATGCTATTTTTGAAAATAGTAGCTTTAGTTACTAGCACAATAAGTTGGTTTATAAAGTTAAATGTATTCTTATTACACTGTAGTATTTTTATATAAATATAATAAAATATTATATATATTTTTTAAAAAAAACACTACATTTTGAATTTTTTTTTTCAAATTTCAATATTTTTCAAATATTTTGAATTGCAAAAAATATATAATTCTTGAATTAAGTAGGGTTTAAAAATTATGTTTCATTTTATAATTCTATAAAGTTTTATACATCAAAGGCCCCTATATTAGAAAATAGCGTGCGAAATGCAAAAATTATTTAATATATTTTACAAAATTATTTCTTAATTTCCATATGCTTATAATTTTTAAAATGATGATTATATTTAAAACATTTTGTACTTTTTTGAAACCACAATCTTTCGTTAATAATGTGTAAAACAGTTGAATTATTTAATTTAAATTTAAAATAATTATGCCTGTTTGAAAATTGTTTATATTTTTACCCCTCGAGACGAAATCGACACCCCTGCGACTCCTTTTAAAAGCCAAATAGATAAAAACATCTCCTTAGTTTTTTTCGCGGACACACGGGCATTTTTGGAAATGAGCGGTACTGATTGGCTGGGAAATGCTGCCACCAAGCGCAAGCTTTATATGTTATTATTCCTAAATCCGTTTTCAAGAAGAGAATGAGAGAAAAAATTATGAAGTCTTTTTGAACGAAGAATATCCCATTTCAAATAAAGGGAGATTATCAAAGAAATATTTCGCATGCATTTATCAGACGCACACTGCCATACCCTCATTTTTATATTAATTACAAAGTAACCTTAGCCATGTTAATTTTAAAAGTTATTCGAAAAATTTAATTTGGTTACTCCATATCCCTGTCATTATAGTATTGGTGACGAGGAAAATGTAGAACATGTGCTCCTTCTGAGTTCCATATTTATAAGAGAAAGGAAGATCCTAAGACTGGTTCTCAAGGGCATTAACTCTTAACTTCCCACTGTTGCATTTCTGCAACATATAATTAATTTTAATTTAACAGACTCAATATATTTTTAATTACCTACAAATCACGTATCTGAGAAAAAAGATTACTGCAATGAAATATAGGCTAATTTGTCATAAGATGGCAACACATTTTTTCCAGATATCACAACAATTACAGATATCTGTGATGCATCTAGAATTCTGTATTTGCTATTAAAATAATCCATTATATTTTATGCTTCCTCCCGTTTATTGACAAAATAAATTACCAGATAAGAAATATAACATTTTATGTTCATTTAAAAGTTGTCTTGATTTTCTAATGGAACACGTCTGAACGAAATTTGTTTTTTAATTATATGCAAGTCTACAAAATTGGTTTTTGGTTACCATTTTGACATGGCTAAAAAGCGTATACTAACTCACAATGAAATTGATAGACAAATGAATAATTCTGACGAATTAAGTGGGGATGGTCTTGAATAGTCTGATGATGATGGTGATTTTTTACCTGATTGTGTGTCATCTAATGAAGATTCGGATAGCGACTGTGAAAATACTTAGCATACTTATCTACAGAAGGGATATATTCTTCAGGATCCATAAATAGGAAAAGAATTCCTAATTCCAAAACTTCTACTGAAAATGTTTTCAATAAGATGAAACAAAGAGATTCAATGGAATTTGTTGAGATTTAAAAGAATGTAGAAATCTCTGTGACAGCATGGAAAGACAATAAATCTGCAATAATGACCTCAACATTTGCTGGTGAAAAGACACTTGGAAAAGTAATGAGGTATGACAAAACTAAAAATCGTGTAGAAATTATTACGCCTCATGTCATCGAAGAATATAACAGACATATGGGAGGTGTTGACTTACTCGATAGCATAATAACTCGTCACGAAATATTAATGAGAAGCAAGAAATGGTATATGATAATTTTTTTTTTCATTTGTTATATCTAGTTACCGTAAATGTATTGTTACTGTACAAGAGAGTGGAAACTGATAATGAATCTAAAAAATATCTAATGAATTTACAAAAATTCAAATCTTAAAATGCCTAATAATTCTCTTGTAAAATGGGATACAATCAAAATACTAAAAGAGGAAAACCTAGTAATACTTCAATAGAACAAATGTTTCAAATTAAAAGATTCAAAAGGAGTCTTTCCATGTAAGGGCATTTGTAGGGATGGTATAAATCATTGGTCAATATGGTCAGAAAAGCGAATATGGTGAACGTTTCCAAACTGCAAGGGCTACAATCAAATTGCGAAAAGTGTAAAGTAGAACTTTGTTAAAATAAAATCAATAACCACTTTAAAAATTTTCATTGTATGTAAGGCTAAGGCAATTTATAACAATGAATAATAAAATATTAATATCACAAGAAGCTTTGTAATTTACAGCACTACTGTGCAGTGTTGCACTTCTGCAACAAACAAAAAAATGACTGAGATTCAATTTAAAAACGCTTAATTTTTTTTTTTTCTTCATATTTTTCTCTTTTATTATTAGAGAACTAACTAATATAATTTTTTCATAGAAATTTTCCACCAGAAGTGCTTTTGGAAAGCTCAGTTAATTTATTGTAAACATTTGTAATCCTTCATGACTTTAAAATTTTCTTCTTTTTTCCTTATGCTCCTCCAATCTATTTCAAATTTACTTTTGTAAGCCTCGTGGGAGGCTTAGTTTTGAATGGGGCTTTAAGTTTTCAATAAAAAAAAAATAAACATTGTCTTTTATATAAACTGGCACAAAAAAAATCTTAACTTTTGTGTAAAAAACTTACATTACTCGTAAAACAAAGTTTCAGAACCATTGACTGGAGTCCTTTAGCTCATGATGAAATGAATTGCGACTCATTTTATTTAGTTTCAATGCTTCCATTCCCATTAAAGGGTGTCGAAGTCACCGAAGGATGAAAAGGATCACCCTAAAGAAGGGATTAGTACTTGCATCCCCTTCGGATATTTCGGATATAAATATCCTTTGACGATTTAAAAGTATCAAAGCAGATAAACGTCCTTGTGAGAATCTAGTATTTGTTACTGAAACTTAGTTACTGCAGTACTGCATACTAAACTGGATATAAGGTCATAAATAATTCCGCAACAATCTTATCGAGAAAAACGGAGTCCCCACTGGTATTTGGGGATCCTAGAACTGGTTATCATTATGAATTAGAGTTCTGTTTGTATGCTTTCATTGCGGTATATTAATCCTCGAAGGCCACGAAAAGGACAAAACGACGATAGTGTTCAGTCAATTTCTACTATTAACTCACACTCTCAATATATTTATTTATTTATTTGTTTGTCTGTTTATTTATTTATCTTGGTAGAATTTTCAGTTATTAAAATACATTTTAAAGTGCTCAATTGAGCTGAAATTTTTATTTTGGATGGCAATCCAATAATTTAAATATGATTAATAAAAATTGATTCATTAAAGCTAAATATTTAAAGAATTAAGAATATAACCAATTTAGCATCATTTTTGGCCACTTAGTGACCATTTTGGTGACTTGTGTCAAAACTTGAAAAGGTATTTTTCTCACGTTTCAAAGCATTCAGTTGAAAAGAACATTTATATACACGATTGTTTTGGATGAAAATACAATACTTTAACGATAATTAAAAAAATAATTACCACTTAATGTTGTGATGCTGTCAAATGTATATACATATTTATATTAATTCTAACTATTTAATAAAAAGTAGCTAAAATAAAATTTTTCTTTGTTGATCTAAGTAGGAGTTGACTTAATTTTTTTTATATTACTTGTTTTATCTATTCTTAGAAGGTGTGTTTTACAAAGAAAAGGGTATAAAATTTCTAAGCAGAATCACGCAGAATAAGTAGGTAACTAAGAAAACTTGTTTATTTTCATCATGTTTAACAATTTTATGAACATGTGTGTTCGGAGTCACAAGGATCAGAGCATCTAACACATCCATAATTTATTCAGTTCCTTCTTTATTCACTGTGTTGTCACTAAATCTCTTCTAAAATACATTTTATTAAACTGGGAGAGCTCGCGTGGGGCACAGAGTCACCCCATATTCATGAAAGCTTAAATTGTGAGAAGACTGTTTATATATTACTGTTGACAAAGTCAGTATCTTGTTGTATGACAGTTTTCATGGGAACTAAAATGTCTTATCCCTCTTTTTTGGGAGAGGCAAACGTATTTTTAAAATCTTAAAGAAACTTGGGGTGTGACTGAGTTCCCCATGTGACCACTTTTGTTCCAAAATATTTTATATGAACGGGCTACATTTTCCTATGTGTAGGACTTACAGGTTTTGATTTCTATGTTGTATAACTGATTATAATTTACAAATTTAAATGAGCAGAATATATTTATATATATATATATATATATATATATGTTGCATAATATATATATATACATATATATGTATGTATATAAATATTATAATATATATACATTATAAATTTAAATGATATATATGTATGTATATATATAGAATATATATATATATATATATATATATATATATGTATATATATACATATATATATATCTATATTATATATATATATATATATATATATATATATATATATATATATATATATATATATATATATATATATATATATATATATATATATATATATATATAAAGATGTTTTTTAGAGGTGTAGAACTTTAAATTGCAATAAAACAACGATGTATTATTCGATTGACATAAACTTTTTTTTATTCGAAAGATAATCTTGTGGCATTACATTTTAAATATGATTTCTGTCATATGACTGCCACGCCTGGCTCGGATATAGTTCAATCTGAACGTCTAATTTTCCATGACTTTTTCCAACATCTATGGCCGTATATCTGCAATAACACGACGAATGCTGTCTTCCAAATGGTCAAGCGTTTGTAACTTATCCGAATAGACCAATGACTTTACATAGCCCCACAGAAAATAGTCTAGTGGTGTTAAATCACAAGATCTTGGAGGCCAATTCACAGGTCCAAAACGTGAAATTAGGAGGTCACCAAAAGTGTCTTTCAATAAATCGATTGTGGCACGAGCTGTGTGACATGTTGCGCCGTCTTGTTGGAACCACAGCTCCTGGACATCATGGTTGTTCAATTCAGGAATGAAAAAGTTAGTAATCATGGCTCTATACCGATCTCCATTGACTGTAACGTTGTGGCCTTCATCGTTTTTGAAGAAGTACGGACCAATGATTCCACCAGCCCATAAAGCGCACCAAACAGTCAGTTTTTCTGGATGTAACGGTGTTCCGACATACACTTGTGGATTAGCTTCACTCCAAATGAGGCAGTTTTGTTTGTGATGTACCCATTCAACCAGAAGTGTGCTTCCTCGCTAAACAAAATTCGCTTATGAAAATCGGGAACAACGGCCATCTCGTTTTGGGCCCATTCGACGAATCTACGCCTTGCTTGATGATCGTTTTGATGAACTGCCAAACCAAACTGAGAATAAATCACTTGACAGCTGTTAAATCGGTCGCCATCTTGGAAAGTAATACCAACTTAAACTTCTATACCTGGAAAAAAACACTCTTTATACATATTTATATATAAAGAAATTGGCATGTATGATTTTATTGGATGAAGTCAAAACAAGGAATTAACATGACGAAATAATAGCTATTAATCATGATAGCGAACGTAAATTTGAGAAAAAGCCGTTAACACGAAACTTTTCAGTTGAAGGAAAATTTTCAAATGCTACATAAAAAACTCCAGAAAGATAGAGAGTCAAAAGTGTACCATAAGGCTCACTGCACCCGATCAAGAAGATACATGCAAGAAAAAGTTCAACATGTTATTTGTCGCTTATCAAAATACAATAAAACACAATAATTGGAACAAAATGTGACATTCTTGCATGAAAATTGCATCCCTGTTATGTTAGCGAAAGTTTTCTGTGATTTGTGGTCCTTTATTAAAGTCAGGCACATTTCAAACATTTTAGTTCAGTTTGATTTTTTTTTTTTGCAAACTATCATGGGAAAAGTGAAAAGTCCTTAAAACTGAATAATTATACATTCTTTTACCTAAATCATTCACTGGAATTTCGATTTTTATCATGTATAAAAAATTAATTTAAAAAAAATGGATTAGGGAGTGGACTCCATGACCCCACGTGACCGGCCACTAACTTTAGCATGGATCGCCTGAGCTCCCGGATTAATATAGCAACATTTAAATAAAGTTCCAGGATCCTTGTGAGTAATTGTAAGGAGAGTTAGGGGACATCACAAGGATTCAGATTTGCATTGTAACCCATGGTTGGAAATGTCTTCGCGCGGCGTTAGGTGGCGTTGTTCCCAAGAGCATTTGAGGAAACAGACATGCTTTATCGCACTCATTTGAGCAGTCATCGCTCATAAAAGAGTATGGAACAGTTTTACGAGTTCCTGGCTGGCAAACATACATCTAATTCACGTCTTATCAGAAAGAAATTCTGGAAAAGTAGAAAGATTGTAACGCGAAAGGTGCCAACAGAGACGAACAGTACCGCCATATGTTTGCTAATTTGCAACGCAATTTGTGTGAATATTGATCATTATGACGTAATAGTCATAGTGAGGACAGCCACGAGTGACTCGAAATTTTAACGTGATACTCGGATTCCTTCAAACGGTATCCAACACATTTTGTTTCCTGTGATGAGAGGCTGGTTGTTCCTTATTTTCTGGTTATTTCTATACGAGCCACCCTTGACCGTATGTGGAAACATTCCTTCGGTGGGTTGCGTCAAAAGTCACGCGTCCCTTTTTTTGAGATAAACGAACGTGTAAATCTTCTCGAATGTAGGCTTGCACGATTGGGATTATCCAATTAGAGACTTGATTTAGAAGACAGTAGTTTGTTCTGCCCAAGAATTTGTAAGTGATTTGATTCGCTCTATAATGAGACGCGCCTGAATTTCGAAACGCTCTGATCATTCGAAAGTCACACCAATCGAAGATGTAGAATTGTTTGAATTTCAATTTCCACCCTATTTGTAGACTCCAGCCTACCAACATTAGTGCTCCCATCTCAAAGCTAAGTTTTTCTTATGTATTCTTTTGTAAATGTAACTTTTAAAAGTGTAACAATAAAATTAATTGCAACTTAAGGAAATGGTCTTCTAGTATTTGAGGTCTTAATTTAATTAAATTCTGTTTATTAACTTTGACCATGATGCAATTAGAATATTTTAGAACTTGGGTTTATTTAAATTAAAATTATAATTCAAATTGGGCCTCACATCACATGCATGAGACAAAATGTCTGTATACCGTGACCCGTTGGAATTCATGGTTCACCGTCACAGTGACTATTAACTTGTAATAACTCATTACTGCAAATTATATATATCTGCAAATATCTGGTGTGTGTGTGTGTGTGTGATCTGGTGTATCTCTCAGTGAGTATCTTTTGCAATACAATCTTTCTGCTCGTGCATTTACTTTTGCTAATCCATAATTCAGGTTCGTATCTGCCAGCTCAGTTTTCGTAAAGCATTCCATACTCCACTGTGAGGGTTAACAGCTCAATTAATTGCGATAATGCAGATTTGTTTCTTTAAACTTTCTAGAAAACAACGTCACATAGTATCGAACGAAGACTTTTTCGAACATAGGTTGCTATGCAAATGTGAATCATTCTTATGTCCACACCTCCTCTTAAAATGTGTGCTCATGTTCCTGGAGCACTCTGCATTTATAAATTTTTGCATGTGTAGAGACCCCAATTTTTTGATACATTTATGCATAAATATTCTTAATTTATACATTCAACTCACCATTTTCTTTTGTCTGGGTTAAAATTATATGCCAATGTATTTGTTAAAAAATTATAAAGTTAAGAACAGTGCATAGGGTTCCAATGAATATTTATTTTTAATCGAATAATAAATATTTTAAATGCTTGTTTATTTAGAAGGAATATTCTCAAAGTAAATATTTTATTATTTTCTTCATTGACTCTATTTACTATAGGTTTCTAAATTTAAAGACATATGCAATATAAGTGCACCATGGAATTAAACGTTTAACTACATAAAGCAGCAGTTTTGTGTTTCAATCAACAAATTTAAGAGTAAGGTACATTCGAATATAAAATATTTACAAATGAGATATTACAATTAAATATTGAATGTGTGGTATATTTAACTGTAACCAGTTAAAGACTTAACTGTGACTGAGTGGAGGATTGTATATAAATAACACGCAACTATGAAATTGTATGGGTAATTAGTAATGTGTTGTACAGTGAAGTAGAGATATATTAAAATAATACTTTTAGAGGAAGTCGTTCAAATGTGCATCTAATTATAGTTTGAACTCACACAACACAACAGTTGGCGACGAGCATGGGATATATTGGAGATTCTTTTGGATAAGGCATTGCCTGAAAACTGCTGAAGGTAAAGGAAATTTTTTCTCTCTCTTTAATCGGAAGGAACCATGGAACAGCAAATTGCAGACTTACTCCGGCAGAATCAAGATTTGATTCGAGCGCTGCAAATTAGAGAAGATTCTCATAGTCATAAAGTAACTGTACAATTTGAAAAATTTGATGAAGAAAATGAAAATCTCGATAGTTTCATTGAAAGATTCGAAACTTACTTAGATGTACAGAATGTACCAATAGCAAATCGAGCTAAGGTTTTTGTTTCGTCTCTTAGTGCAAAATTGTACCAGTTACTAAAGAATTTGCTTGCACCTGACATTCCTTCCGACCAAACGTTAGTTAAATTAAAAGATGCACTTAAGAAACATTTGACCCCAAAACCTTTAATTATACCTTCTCGTCACAAATTTTTAAACAGAAAACAGACTGAAGGGGGAAGGTATTAGACATACATTGCCGAGCTTCGCTCTAGCAATGAATTGTGATTATGATAAAGATATGTTGAATATTATGTTACGCGACGTATTTGTAAGCGGGTTGCGGGATAAAATGATTTTAGATCGATTATTTGAGGAAGATAATATTAATCTCGAGAAAACGCTAAATATAGCACTGGCTATGGAAAAGCTTTTAGAGGGACAAATGATATTATGGGCCGAGCAATAAATTCAATGCAAACTTTTAAAAAAACACATGGATAAAAATCAAATTTTACAAAAAGCCGAAAGAAAACATTATATTGTTCACGATGCACAGGTACCAACCATGCAAAAGAGAATTTGTAGATTTATTTCAAGTACATGTAATTTCTCCACATTAAACAGGCATGCTTCGCATCTAAAAAGGCAAATGCGAAATCGGTTAAACAAAAACAGGTAACTCTATTAAATGAAGTTGAAGATAGAGATAGAATTCCACTATACGAATTAAAAATTCAGGATTATATATTACACGAGGAAGAACCAAAACGACCTCCAATTATGATAAATTTAAAAATTGAAAACAAAAGTTGCTTTATGGAATTGGATAAGCGGTTAGTGTAATGAGTATTGGAAATTTCAGGAAAATTTCAAATAAACCAATTAAACCTACAAATATAGTTTTTAAAACATATAAAGGAGATTCAATTATACCATTAGGATATGTTACTGTAAGGGTACAATATAAAAATCAAAAAGTAACTTTGAACTTATACATTGTGAAACTTTACTATTCTGGGTCGGGAATGGCTCTATAAAATTCATTTAGATTGGCCGGCTATTAAAGCTTTTAGAGCAAAAACTGAACAAAATTTAAATAACCTTCTAAGAGAGTATAAGGATATTTTTGATGATAAATTAGGAGAAATAAACAATTATGAGGCTAAATTAAAACTCAGACATGGAGTAAAACCTATATTTTGTAGGGTTCGAACAGTACCCTTTGCTCTCAAAGGTAGAGTTGAAAACGAAATTGACAGACTTGAAAAAGAGGGTATCATAGAAAAAGTCGACAGCTCTGAATGGGCAACCCCAGTAGTCCCTGTTGTTAAATCCGATGGTAGTATAAGACTATGTTGATATTCAGTAACCCTGAATCCAAATTTAATTGTTCCTCAGCATCCTTTACCAAGATTGGATGAAATTTTTGGTAGTTTAAATGGGGGAAAACAATTTACAAAATTAGATTTTAAGCATGCATATTTGCAAATGAAAGTCCATCCCGACAGTCAGAAATTAATGACTATAAATACCCACAAGGGATTATATATTTGTAAAAGACTTATGTATGGATTAAATGGGGCACCTGCTATTTGGCAGCGCTATGTTGACGGACTATTTAAGGGTATGGATGGAGTCAAGGTCTTTATGGATGATGCTAGAATAACAGGGAGCGATGAAATTTCGCATTTTACAGCTTTAGAGGAATTTCTTAAGAAATGTAGAGAACACGGGCTAAAGCAATTTAAATAAAAGTAAGTTTTCCAAAATGAAATAAATTTTCTTGGGCATAGAATCGATTCAAAGGATTACATAAAACTGACGAAAAGATCTCAGCCGTTGTAAATGCTCCTGTACCCCGAAATGTTCATGAAGTAAAAAGTTTCTTAGGGTTAGTTAATTTTTACGGGAAATTTTGTGAAAATTTAGCTACTATTGCTAATCCTCTTAATAATTTAACAAAAAAAAATGTTAGATTTTTATGGTCGAAGGATTGCCAGGTTGCCTTTGAGCAAATAAAGAAGGAAATTTGTTCACCTAAAATTTTGGTGCATTATGATCCTAGCCTACCTTTAACTTTAGCTAGTGATGCATCTCCAGTTGGCATTGGTTGTGTTCTGTCGCACGTGTATCCAGATGGCTCTGAACGTCCGATCGCGTTCGCATCAAGAACTTTATCTGGGTCCGATACTCCCAAATTGATAAGGAAGCTCTTTCAATAGTTTGGGCAGTAAGAAAGTTTTACCTATATTTGAAAGGTAGACGATTCACTTTGATAACAGATCACAAACCTTTGATAGCTATTTTTGGTTCAAAAAGAGGTTTACCAGTGTTGGCAGCTACCCGACTTTTACATTATGCGCTCATTTTGCAGTCATTTGAGTTTGATATAATATTCCGTAAAACGATTGAACACGGAAATGCAGACTTTCTTTCTCGTTTACCAAAAACATCCGAAGAGCTTGAAGTTAAAGATGACATCACAATATTTCAGATGTCACAGATTGAAGCATTACCCGTTACTTCTAAGGAGTTACGACAGGAGACGAGTAAAGATATTGAGCTGGGTCCACTCTTTTAAGGGAAGGTAAAGATTTGCAAGGGAGGGAAGCCCAGTATACCATTGAGGATGGTTGCATTATGTACGGACAAAGGGTCTGTATTCCAAGGAAATTTCGGAAGAATGTTCTGGAAGAATTACATGCTGGACACTTAGGAATAGTAAAAATGAAGGCTATAGCTAGATCGTTCGTCTATTGGAAAAATATAGATAACGATATTGAAGAAGCCGCAAAAAACTGTGTCGATTGTGCTAGATATAAGGCTGATCCTCCAAAATCTAAAGTTCATTACTGGGAATATCCCAGTATGCCCTGGAACGTATTCATGTAGATTTTGCTGGACCAATTTTTGAACACACGTTTTTTCTGATCGTTGACGCTCATTCCAAATGGTTAGAAGTATACCCTATGAAGGTAACCACAACCAAGAAAACCATCGAATGTCTTCGAGATAGTTTTGCAAGATTCGGATTACCTAGGGTACTTGTCAGCGATAATGGATCTCAGTTTACATCATATGAATTTCAGCGATTTATGCATAAAAATGGAGTTAGGCACAAAACTAGTGCACCTTTCAAGCCTTCTAGTAATGGACAAGCAGAACGTTATGTTGCTACTTTAAAGCAATCATTAAGAGCTATGCATAAATACGAAGGTACTATACAGCAGAAATTAAGTACACATTTTAATGCAATACCGAAAAGCTCCTAATGTAATTACAACACTTAGTCCAGCCATGTTATTCTTAAAAAGAGACATTAGAACCAGGATAGATTTACTTTTACCTGAATTGAAAACAAAAATTCAGGATAAATTACGAAGAGATAATTTCGAATTCCTAGGAAATTTGATGTTGGAGATCGAGTGGCTGTGAGTTTACAGAGCAGCTAATACTAGATGGAAGTTTGGTACCATTGTAAACCAGGATGGCGTACTCCACTACATCATTGATGTTCAAGGAACCCTCGTGAGACGACATGTTGATCAGATCCGTCCAGTGGGGGATAAAGTGCAAGAAAACGTCATTCCACTTATGCACCAGAGATTTCCATCATCAGAGGTTCGAGAAAACAACTATAATATTCAGCATGCAGAAACGGCGGAAGATATTTCTAAGGATCGGAACAAGGAATTGGGTTCATCTTCCGTACAAGGAGTGCCATCAACTGATGTTGCGGTTCCAGATCTATCACAGTCTTCAGCTAAAGAGACTGACTCCGAGACGAGGAGTCCACCAGTTCCAGACAGGCCATTACCTAGGCGTTCCGGGAGAATCAGGCGGCCTCCGGAGAGACTTGTTCTTTAAGGAGGGAGGAGATGTGGTATATTTAACTGTAACCAGTTAAAGACTTAACTGTGACTGAGTGGAGGATTGTATATAAATAACACGCAACTATGAAATTGTATGGGTAATTAGTAATGTGTTGTACAGTGAAGTAGAGATATATTAAAATAATACTTTTAGAGGAAGTCGTTCAAATGTGCATCTAATTATAGTTTGAACTCACACAACACAACAGAATGGTTATAAGGTATACTTTAAAACATTGCTTATTCCTTGAGAAAAAGTATAAATACCTAAGGACATTTCATATCTATGCTGGCACTCTTTGAAACTCATCTTCGAATATATCGCAGACAGCAACTACATTTAGAAAATTTCATCTAAAGAAATCTACGCAGTGCTATTCAGCAAAATGTTTCCATCGGAGTGGAATTGTAATAAATTAAATTAGAACACTAACTTTTTATAAAATATTGTACCTATTTCAGTTTCGTACATACTTGCTACCCCTAAAACTAATTCAGTTACTTCCTACAATACTTATGTAACCATGAAACTGTTCCCCAAGTCAATTAAAGTATAGAGTAGATAAAAATTTGTTCCCTCTTTACCTAATTATTCCTCGTGAAATATACTTAGCAATTTTAGAAACTAATGATAGACCGTTTTAAGTTAAAGTAACCAATTTGCTTTTAAAATAAAGTCCATTAAATAGAAAGCTACTTCTAGTTTTAAATGTACACATATGTAGCCATATTAAAAACGCATATTAAGTGTATGTCTAAATATGACTTTTTCTTTGCAGTAAGTGTTCTTCATCCTGTAACTTTTTTTAAAGAATCATGTAATTCAGTGTTTTTCAAATTGTGGGTCACACCCCCTGAGGGGCCCGAGACCATTAGGAGGGGGCGCATATCGAAAATAAAAAAAAATTAAAAAATAATTAATTTACTGGAATGAATTAAAACAAAATACTTTCAGACATAATAATAAATCCACTTTTACTCTGATATAATTTATAGTTGCGCGCGCGATATGAGTCATCAAAAATAAAAACTTCTTCAATATCTAATTAACCATCTTTGATCCTATAACCAAAGGAAAAAAAAATTTTATTTGATTTGCTGTAATCCCATGAAGAGAGATTTTTTATTACGTACCCTTTTTAAACTTAAATATTACTCTTTCAGAGAAAAACCAAATCCCAGACCCAGAATCAAAAAATTTAGGAGCATAAAAAAATTCATCACTGTGTGTGATTATTTTTGAAATACTGCACATTATAGCTGTAATCTGTTTTTGCTGATAATCTGTTGGACCTTCTAAGTTATTGGTACAAGTATTTATGACCCATCTCTTATCTGTTTGTTTCTCATTTAGGGAAGTTCTAAGTAATGTATTCCATGCAAAAGAGTTTTATGATATTTGGAAAACCACGGAGAACACACACTTTGAAGGATTACTTGGCCAAGACTTATTTTTATGAGTATTCTCAAACATATAAAGCATGATAAAAAACGTTTTACACAAGTTTTAGCAGTACCATACGTATTATCATAATGAATACACTTTTCACCCGGAAGTGTTCGCGAGGGACACAGACATCAAGAAATTGTTAATTCTGGCAAAACTCTTTGTTTGTTACTAAAGAAAAATTGAAAAGTTCTTAGAAGTAGGTAATTTTAATTTCTCTTAAATTATTCACTGTTATCACGATTTGTATCGTGTATAATAAAATAATTATAAAAAAAATGATTGGGGTGACTCAATCACCCCGCTTGACCATTAACGCTAGTATCGAGTGTGTGTCTTCCCCCGGGATAAAACATTCTGAAGTCTTCTCGCTTTAAATATTAAAAATAACACTATTATTATTCAACGAAATTTTATATTATTTTTCATTGTTTAACATTATAATTCTAAATGCTAATTCTGTGAGGCTTAAAATTACAGTTCACTTAAAACTAATTATAATATGAGCATTCATTTTAAAATATCATTTTACATCTTCGTAAACATTGTCGCGCATTTGGGTTTACTCTCCTGACAATCCAGCTTTTTATCAAGAATGTTTTAGTTTTTTAAAAAATGAAATCGTTCGAAGAGCGGGTACTTCAGACAGTATAATTTTAATCTATCAGTGCTGCACAAGGTATTTTAGAACTAATTTATTAATACTCAATTAAGAGCAAGTTTAATAAGTATTAGCGACTTCCATGGGCTTGTCTTGCAGAGGAAAGTTTTTCAAAGGGAGGTTTACGATTAGAGATTAACAGTGTGAGTATATTTTCTATATTTGGTTGAGATCTAAATTTTATCTTGAAAGCAGCCAGCACATTTTGCAATCTGTTCCAATTTAAAAAAATCGAGACAAAAAAGAAAAATAAAATATATATTACTTAAAAGTTACATATATAAAATTTAATATACTTATCTTGTTTATTTGTATGGTTTATAATTAAGATCGTTTTGTAGCCTTAGCGTCAAAGAGCAGTATTATTGCATTCAATAGATTATTATTGTATAAGTGGGGGCGCGATAAAAATTATGATTGAAAAGTGGGTCGCCAGTATTGAAAGTTTGAGAAGCATTGATGTAATTAGTCAAATACCGCGAGCCACGATAACCAAAATCCCTGTTTTGAGGGGAGATGAGAGATGTAAAATGTTTCTTCTCCTTCCACGACTTTCTGAAAAACAAAACATCCCGCGGCTTAGGATGAAAGAATGGAAGCTTCGCATTAACTTTTTTTTTCAAATTATCCGGTAGACATGCACTGTGTTTGTTTAAAACAAACCATCTCCTAAGTATTAATCTAAGAGCAAGAATACTTTTAAAACTCTTCAATCCCAGGCAACTCAAACATAACCTTTACTTCTACTCTCAGGCAAACACCTCTAATTCTTACTTTTAAAGACCAATCAACCCTCCTTTAATGCTGCATCCATCAATTAAAATCTCGATCTTCTTCTTCCAGAATTACATTGTTAAAACGAAAAGAATTCTTTCAGAACGTTATGGTCATTATTACGAATAACATGCCCAAATTGTATTAATTATTTCTTCATATAATAATAGAATACAATATTACAATTAAAAGACAGTTCAAGAATAAATTATAATCTAATCTGAAAGAATACGTCTGTTGATTGCCTGGACCTTTTCTTTATTAAAAGGACGATCTCTCACCTAAATAACAAAAGTTTAAAACTTTAAATTGTATCTCTATCGAACTAAGAAATTACCTAGCTCATGAATTGAAAAATCAAACATTTATAAACATAACAACTTGTCTTGTACAAGTACAACTTGTTCTCAGTTTCATGAGAGTGTTTATATCACATTATCACTAAATTTCAGCCCCCAAATTATATATATCCATTATACGAGTAGATTTCAATAATTTGCATTTAATATGCAGTTCTATTCTGTTCTAAGAGTCAAAAATCATAGTTGACGATAACCAAATGAGAAGTTAGAGTAGCATCACGTTTGTGACCAACGCAGATATTATTTTAAATTATGCATGGAGATAATTAATCAGCTCATTTGACTATTTAAAATAAACCACATTATACATTTGGAATAATGGATGTTGTCGCTTATCGTCTCGCATGGCTACGCGCAATGTGCATCACTCAAGCGATCTACTGTGGAGATAATATAACCAAATATGGTATACGTGCGTTAAAATAAAAGGAAGTGCAATTTGTTAACATTGTCTCAGGAAAATATTTACGGAAAATTATGAGGTATTTCTTAAAACAATATATAAGAGTGTATAGAGCGCGTTTAAAATTTTAATTTCTAAGTTACACAGAATCTCACTGAAATGAATGCGAGTGAATCAGTTGCATGATTTTTGAAGATTGGCTAGGACCAGAATTGGAAACCCATGGCTTGCAAGCCACATATGGCTCTTTGTAAGAACGGTTGTGGTCATTCTGACTTCTAGTTACATGAATTATTAAAAAAATAATTATATCTACTAAAACTGTTTCCCTAACTCTTCCTCTTTTGTTGTTGTTGTCGCATGACAATTGCAAAAAAAAGTCAAATGGGGCCAAAGGCATGCAGCACAGTTCTGGCCACATCACCGACTTTATCGGTATAAAGGGTGTCATGGCAGAAGTTGGAGTCTATGTTGAAGAGGGTCGAGGCAACAGAGATGCAATTGAAGAGATGTCCCGGATCCAACTGAACTCCCGGGCAGTGCCTGCATTCTGTGTAGGTTCTAGAGCCGTCAGCTCTTTTTTCCCTCACATTATCTATTGAAGATATTTACCATATTTGCGTCTACGTTAAACAACTGACTTACATAAGATTTCAGTATTAAGAGTAGTTGGTACCCAATAGAAGAAACGCCGTGTTTTGAGAATCAGCAAAAATGTTTAAAAAAAGTTCTAAAGCAGTAAATATCTAATTTATTGGTAGAAGTCCCACCATATGAAATCACTCCTCTCAGTGGTTTGGAACTTAATTTTCTTATTTTCTCACGCTAATCAGGGCGCATTCTTGAAAGGGAGCAACAGTTACACAGAAACTCCAACAGAAGTGGCAAAAATACCTTCCGTATGTTATGATAAACCTCAGTCATTAGTCATAAAATAGTCATTAAAAAGATACTTGAAATGACTTTTACATTCAGGAACTCGAAATCAATTAAAATATTAATGCAAATATGAAATTCCAGAATAAAGTTCAAACAGTATTATATGCAGGGACATTTTTTCTTGATGCTTGAAAATTTTTTTTCTATCAGCATGAAATTCTGACAATGCATTGAGACGGATATAAAAATAATCTTCGATAGTTTTGGAAGGATTGGAAAATGTTACTTTGTTGTAATCTTATTTCAGTTAAACTTTATAAAAATATTGATTGTGACTACCACAGTACCTTCTGAGTAGATTTAATTCCTACTTCTCACCAAAAAGCGGACTTTCTTCTTCCCCCTTCCTTCTTACGCATATGTGGGTTTTTGTGAGAATTTAATCTCAAGAATAGGTCTTTGTTTTGTAAAAGTCTCATTAAAGTGGCTTTGTCATAAGAACATTATTAAATATAATTCTGGGATCTCTTATTTTTTCTGCGTGAGTAATCTTATTTCAGTTACAAAGTTAACTTTAAGGATATTACCTTTAAAACCTCTTCCAAAGTTTGCTTTGAATCTGGAATAACCAAATAAAGGCTACTGGTTTGACTATTTATTCTCGTTCGATGCTAAATCTTACCAAGACTTTATTGTAGGCATCGACAAGCCTTATTCAACTTTTTGCGCAGACGGTTGAAGGCATTTCAGGAACTTGCTTCTATGTTTTATTAAAAAGAAATGTTTTTTTTTTAAATTAGATATCCCTTTCTATCTTTTTCTTTTAGAAATGTTTATTTGTTTCTAAGAACGTTTATTTATATATTTGAATACAGGAGTTCAGAGAAGTTATGAATGGAAAAAGGGGAAATTTATTCCTCTCGCTGCGAAGTTATTATTAGGTTCGAAAATTAAGTGTTTTTTATTACGTTTTTCAAATCCCCATATTAAATCCACACTTTAGAATTAAAATATACAAAAAAATGTAAAATACTTTTTATTTTAAAATTTTTAATTAGACCATAAGAATATGAACACATAAACAAAGATAAAACATAAACAGGAACAGCCTCGGTTGCACAGTTAAAGATTCGGAAGAATGTATACCCGCGGAAATCGCGGGTTGCAAAAAATTTTGCTGCATTTACATTGTCTATGGAAATCGTAGGATGCCCAGCGAGAGAAACAACATTGAACAAAAAGAAAATTCAAATACTTTTATATACGAACGAACAACAAAAATCAGCTTTTGTTACTAGAGTAAACATGAAAGGGAAATTTCAGCATAAAATACTTACCGTATTAATAGTACGGATTTTTTTATGTAACTTACAAGCTTAACTACTAGCATAATATTTTAGCAATAATTGTTTCTCCAATGAACAACAAAGATAAAAAAATATGTATGGTAGTTCTTTTTTTAGAAAGCATAAAGAAATGCTACTCGAGTAATGCTTTATTTACAACTACAAAAGGTATTAATTAAAAAATCTAAGGTAAGTTTCAATCTTGACCACCACCAGACAAACTCTTCTCAATCTGCACTCGTGTATGAATATGAAGAGCTTTTTACATCTTTGTTATACTGCTTTATCAGCGTTTCTCAAACTATGGGGCACGTGCATTTAGAAAAGTAAAAAATAGAAGATTATTTTAAAAAAATATCAATTTACCTAAAAGTAGGGAAAACAAAATATACATTTTGTCACATTTATATTGATATAATATACTCATAAATGCATCAGTACTGCAGAATGTATTCGATAACTAATTTATCAATACTAACTTAAGAACAGTTTTAAAACTTACTAGTGACTTCTATGGGTTTGTCATATTCAAAATTTAATACTATATTGTTAATTTGTGTGGTTTATAATTAAAGTAGTATTGTAGCATTATTAAACATATTAAATTGTCGTTCATTATTGTTACATTCTATAGTACATTAATAAGAATAGTAGGTCCATTATTTTCGAATGAAATTTTCAAAGAATATCCAAGCACAATATAAAGTCACTGCATCTCTTTATTGGCTTTAGATTTATTTTCTTGTTACAGCCACACACACAGCACAAACAACATAAAAAAACTAACTATGATACATCTAACTTTGATTTGCTAACACCATTTTGTTTATATCCTCGCCAACGTAATCGCTATACCACTCATTCCGCCATGTTGTTGACTTCTTCCTTCTTTCCGTTTTCTCTCCCTCTATTTCGATGGCCACGCTACCTATAAAGTTTTTAAGCTGCCAGGCAAATCTTACAACATTATTATTACATTCTATATATTGTTACATACATAATATTGTTGTACATTATTGTTACATACATAATATTGTTGTGCATTATCGTTACATGCATAATGTTGTTGCACATTATTGTTAAGGCTGAAGTACACGGGGCGTGTTTACAAGCTACAAGCCGGCGAGTAAGAAGTCGGCGAGTTGGCGAGTGCGCTAGTTGTCAAGTGCACATAAACATTCCACTCGCTCAGTAGCCAAGTAGCTGGCACGTGGAAATATACTGTTTTAGTTGATTCGTAGTGGGTTTCCTGTTGACAAAATGAAGTGGAATGCGAATAACATTTCGTTGTTTTTACAACTGTATCAACAGTTTCCGGCATTGTGGAACATTAAAGATAAAAATTACTGCAACAAATCGTTGAGGGATACGGTGTTTAAACAACTAATGTCTGAACTGGAAGAAAATCAGTTGTTGGGGCAAATGGATAATAAGCAACTTAAGGCAAAAATTAAGTCCATTAAAGATGTCTACAGAACGGAGTTAAATAAAATTGAGAAAAGTAAAAAGAGTGGATGTGGGGTAGATGACGTTTATGTGCCAAAACTAACCTGGTTCAACGAAGCATGTTTCCTGAGTGAGGTTTTGGCAACAAGAAGCAGTCAATCAAATTTGGTAAGTAAATGTATTTACATTTTATTTTTAAATTTGATTACAAAAATATTTTAAATACATTCTTTAAGGCCTTTTAGTCCAAGTTTCTCCCATTGCCATGGTAGAGGATTTTCTTCAGTGAAATATTTCATGAACTGTTGTCTGATCTGTATTGCTGTTCTGTTTGGATTGTTGCTGCCCAGTGAGGTCACTGGTCGTAAGGTGTTGGCATGTAACCTCCACTGACCAGGTGTTACTTCTCCTGTGTTAAAAATCTTCTCTGTCCAGTGCATTTTGCGGCATATAGTGGCCTGGGGAAGTCTTTCGCAACCAGTTATGCAAACTGCAAGCTGCCAAAATAACTCTATCGATGGTGTCGGGTTTCAGGTCAATTGCTTTTGAGAACACTCGAAAACGCCAGGCAAGTATGCCAAAAGCATTCTCTGAAACTCTCCTGGCACGGGATGTGCGATAATTGAAAATTTTCTCTTCATCACTTAATCCATGTTTACTGAAAGGCTTCATAAGATCGGGTCTTAGAGGGAAAGCATCATCTCCGATAATAACATGGTCCTCAGGAAACCCAATTGCTTTATTTTTCATTGCAATGAACTATTTCTGAACACTGCACTGTCATTGGCTCTTCCATTTCCTCCTACATCAACGTAAGTGAAGCAATAATCAGCATCCACCATAGCAAATAGTATGATGCTGTAGGTTTTCTTATAGTTGTAGTATACTGAACCTGAACCAGGAGGTCTTTTAATAAGAACATGTTTACCATCAATCGCTCCACAGCATCTAGGGAAATTCCAACGTTGGAGGAAAACCTTTTCAATTTTTTTCCACTCTTCAACAGTTGTGGGTACCTGAAAATGAAATATAGTTTATAACAACTTTTTTGATACGGTATTAGTCCAGTCAGTGACGGTTTTTAATTTCCTTCTTTGCAATAGCTAATTATATATTTGTATTATATTAAGGTTTGCTTTTACATTGGGGAATTTTGATTCAGAGGCTAATTACAAATTTTCATGAAAATCAATGCTACTCTAAAACATTAGGAGGTACAGTAGAAATGAGGCTCAAGTACGAATTATAGCATGTTCTTGCCTACATTACTACGAATTATAGAAGTTACGACGAACTGAGCCCATCTGTGCAGCGAAATTACTACGAAATAAGGAGGGGACCTTAATACAGTATTTTTACTGTCATTGACTGGACTATAAATAATGAATAAAAATTAAATAAAATTATTAGTAGTTTTTGTCCTTTTTTAGGATGCAAGCCAAACTGATATTGCAGAAAAAAAAAATGAGGAAGGGAACTCTATTGACCAAGATGAGCCTGACATCGGGGAGAAATCACTCCTCCATCATCTGAAACTATGAAGCCACCTGAGCAGCCGAAAAAAAAAAGGTTAAAAAAATCAGACAGTATACCAGACAAAGAAATAGCTCAAGCTATCCAAAAATTAGATGAGATAGCAAACAAATCTACTGAGGACAAGCCATATGACCTGTTTGGCAGGTATGTCGCATCAGAAATGCGTCAGCTACCTAATCGGGCAGCCATCCTGCTACAGCAGGAGATGCAAAATTGTATCACTCGTTGTAAGTTAAACACATTGGACAATGAATCAGTTCAACATCAATATGACAATTTTCCTTCATTGCAATCTCCTCAATCAATAGCGTCCGTTTGTTCTTCAAACGAGGAAGAGGACATATTAAAAGAGCAATGATAAATACGTTTGCAAACATTTAATTAATATATTATGTATCAAAAGCATTTCATTTTGTTCAAAATAAATTTTTAAATGCAAGTTTTGAGATTGAGAAGTGTATATTTACCATCTTTTTCTATATTTCAAACCAACGTTACTTAATACAAGGGCAAAATATTCATTCATGCAACTTTTGAAAATAAAAATAAGATAAAATATTTACACTTACATTAATAAATGGACGAAGCACGCAACAAATCTCCGTAAGTACATGTGGTAAGAACCTGGATATTGTTGTTTCTGGAACTCGAAACAGGTACTCCAAAGATTTAAACGAACCACCAGTTGCTAAATATCGTAAAGTTATTTCTAATTTTGTGGTTACTGGAATCGCCATTCTCATTGTCGTGTCCTGCTTTGACAACTTTCCGCGAACCATTTCCAGTAGCTCATCAAACTGTTCACCTGTAATTCTTAACATATTTCTATAGGCTGTATGGTCTTCGCTCTTCAGCTCTTTCAGTAATGTATGTGATGCACCATATTCAGTACGTCTTCCTACCCACGGTTTCACCCACACTTTCCTCTTCTTCCTTTTCGCGTTTTGTCGTCTAATTAACTCTTTTTTAATCACTTTTGATAGAACTAAAACTCCCGATAGAACTAATTCCCCCGACATTTTCAAGACCGTTCTACTCGTTGGACAATCCACACTGGACAATCCACAAGCTACTGTCAGTACACTTGGCTAGTTTACAATCTAAATCTCTCAAAAGCCGGCGAGTGGCGTGTAAAGTCGCCGGCAGAGTCAACTTTTTCAAGAGCTTTTTTAAAAGCAGCTTTTAAGCGAGTGCGGTGAGTAAACTGGGCTAGTTTACGAGCTGCTTGTAAAAAAAGCCGGCTTGTAGCTTGTAAACTCGCCCCGTGTACTTGACCCCCTTACATTATATATATTGTTACATGCTTAATAATGTCGCACATTACTGTTACATTCATAATATTGTCGCACATTATTGTTACATTCATAATATTGTTGTACATTATTGTTACATACATAATATTGCTGTACATTATTGTTACATACATAATATTGTTGTACATTATTGTTACATTCATAATATTGTTGTACATTATTGTTACATTCATAATATTGTTGTACATTATTGTTACATTCATAATATTGTTGTACATTATTGTTACGTTCTATATATTTTTATTCTACGGAAGGAGGGAGTGTTGAAGTTATGATTGAAAGTTGGGTCACGAGCATTGAAACTTTGAGAAGCACTGTGTTTCATTCACAATTTGAGACTTTTCTCTTGAAATTTTGTGTGTGCTATCCCTTATTCAATAATAACATTTTGGCGATGACTTACGAAGCAAAGGAAAACTTTTCAAGACGGATGTGTTACATATTCATCCATCCTAATGTCTTTGGCAGTCAGGTGATGCACCGATGAAATCGTATTTCAAACTGATCTACATACAAGGTGGGTCATATGTGTATTCTCGAACGTATATGTTTACTTAATATTACTTTAAACAAAAAAATGGGACTATATACATGTTTCTCTACATTTAATTCGATCGGACCTCTAAATTTTTAACTGTATGTTTTCAAAATTCCTTCTGATTCTGACATTTTGTTTAGATTTGGGGTTGGTAGTTATAGAGTAAACAAAACTAAGCTGACACACGTTTGAAGCTGCAAATTATATAAAATATGGGGAGATTTTAAAAGCTTTCACACATGAGCTTTCAGAGCTAAAAAGCTGGTTTCATGAATTCCCGTTTTTATTCAGTTTTTCAATTCCTACTATTGGCTCACAATCTCTGTTAATTTATTTATCTTGATGGAATTTTCAATCGTTAATAAAATACATTTTAAAAACGCTCAACTGAGCTGAAATTTTATATTCATGATTATTTCGGATGACAATACAATTATTTAATTATAATTAATGCAAATTAAATGATTAAAACTAATTATTTAAAGAATTACAAATACGGCCTCGTTGGCATCATTTTTGACGACTTAGTGACCATTTTGGTGACTTGTGTCATAACTTGAAAATGTTTTTTTTTCTCACGTTTTAAAGCATTAAGTTGAACTAAAATTATATATACACGATTGTTTTGATGACAATACGATACTTTAATGCTAATAAATAAAAATTAATTACTACTTAATGTTGTGATTTTGTCATATGTATTAATTGTAACTATTTAATAAAAAAGTAGCCAAAATAAAATTTTCTATGTTCATCGAAGTAGAAATTGACTTACAAAATGTTTTTTTTATAATACTTGCTGTCTTCCTTAGTTAGTAGACTTAAGTTTTTTCTGCAATGGTATTGCTATAGCTGACTTTCTGGAAAACATTTTCCTAAACTAAATGTGAAAGAAAGAGAGGAAAAACGAAAAAAAAAAAAATTGTACAAGCGTACATACAGTAAGATGATAACGATATAGAAAACCTTTACTCTTGTGAACTATGATATACGGGACTTTTGAAATGCTGGGTGCAGTTTATCATTGCTCTTAAGACTATTCAACTCTGTCTCTTTTCTGAAATATTTGTATCTGTGATATTTACACACAACATGGATATTTTAACATGTTTAATGTAAAACAGGGGTATCAAACAAGCGGTCCACCAGTATATAAGTTAGACCCAAAGCAAAATTATTTTTAAAAATGTTTTAAATATCAGGCTTTTGAAGTTTTTTTTTATTTTGAAATTTATATTTGAGAGGTGAACCTTATATATAAATCTATAATATATTTCCTTATTACCTATTGTTATTTTAAAAGAAATCCTTTTTGATAATAGGAATGGACATCAGATAAAAAATATTTTTTTTACAATTCGGTAAATTTTTTCATTTAATTTTACTTTAATAATTTTTTTTATTAAATTATGAAATGCACTGAGCATATTCTAAACTATACTATTTCTCTTCCCCCCCTTCTCTTTTTCAAGTGTCCAATCAGCAAGATACAGTGAGAGGTGTTTTTCAAAGTTTAATGAAAAATTGTCAAGCCGATTAATATAGGGCAGTGTATACTAATTGTTTGAGAATGAAATCACAACCAAATTTCAATAATAAGTGAAAAAAATCAATTCAAAAGGAATGCAGTAATTTTGCAGAATAGAGTAACTGTGATATTTTTGTGTGCAAATAAGATTAAAATATACTGGATATCTAAACGCTGTATTTCAGATGCTAAGGAATATAATCTTAAAAGGCACATGATACAAATCACGAAGCAAACTTTGACTAATAATTTGTGAAGTCTGATTGTCCGAATGTAAATAAATTCTTCAAAAACGATACATCTGCTGTAAAAGTTATATGTTATTACATTTAATCACGGAAGCAGATCGAAATTATTTAAAGAAATGGAATTTATTAATTAATGTTTACTTAATACAAAAGAAGTATTACGTCCAGGCAAAACATTGTAGGTAGCAGAGTTGATGAAATAGCCGAGAATTTGAGAAATCAGCTTACTTTAATGACATCAACATTTCAAACTTACTTTATTTTAATATTAATAAAAATAAAGATATTCGAAATTTCCCTCAACTAGGCGTTTTTTTCCTTCATGGATACGATGTTGATTTAAAAATAAGAGAAGAACTTTTGGAAATATATATATATATATATATATATATATATATATATATATATATATATATATATATATATATATTCAAAATGCAACCTCTGGAGCTAATATTTTAAATGTACTTTTAAATGTTTTAAAGAAATAAAAGAACCATTGAAAAGTCTAGTCCGCGTCTTGCATGATGATGCACCTAAAATGAGGTTTATTACTAAAAGATTGGTTGCAAGGTTAAAAGAAACACTCAAACAGAATGGCAATAATACTTTTGAGCATTTTCATTGAATTGTTAACCAGCAGGTATTGTACTTCAAATTTTAAATATATGGGACATGTTTTAAAAATAGTAACCAAAATTGTAAATTATTTTCGGGAACAAATAAACTTAATCATCCTCAATTTTCTTATTCGATATACCATATAAAATGGAAGTTCAATGTTATTCAAATCAAAAATTGTTAAACCGGTTCTTCAAATTGTTAAACACAATTATAATTTACTCGGAAATGAAAATTATGAATATGCTGAAATAAAAGGTAGGCAGACAATGGATAAAAGACCTTGGTTTCGCAGTTAGTTTTACAAGTCATTGTAACATAATTTTGAGCTTCATGAAGAAAATCATGTGGTGGCAACTCGGTTGGATAATACACTGCTGGACAACTCGGATCACAAATTGCTATGTAGCATAACATTAAGCAAGACATGAGGCCTACTAAAATATAGTTGCCACACTGTTCAGACATTAGAATAAAGAATATTTATTGTTCTGGAAAGTACAAAAGCTGTGAAACATCTGAAAGAAAAAAAAATTTTCATTTGATCTGCGTACGGAGAAATAGAACAATGCATCTAAAAGTCAGCAGACACCTTAAACAAATGTATCAGTACGGGATATGTCCACCGTGGAGTGTGATGCAACATTCCACACGTCGTACCATACATTGAACAACATTATCCAGCAGCTGTTGAGGAAATTTATCCCATTCCTCAGTGAGTGCACGGATGAGGGTGTTCTTGTTTGTCGGAGGATAGTTTCGACCAGCATCTTGCCTCCCCAAAGCATACCACACATTTACAATGGGGTTTAGATCTGGAGAACACGCTGTCCATACGAAACGTTGAATACCCTCGCTGTCTAGACAATCCTGAACAACGAGTGTTCGATGACATGTTGCGTTGTCGTCCATAAAGACAAATTTATCACCGACAGCACCACGGAAAAGACGAACATGAGGAAGTAGAATTTCATCAATGTACCGTTGGCCCGTCATAAACCCATTCGCAACCACAGGTAGGCGCGTGCGACCATTGATCATGATGCCAGCCCACACCATGATACTGCATGTCGGATATCGGTCATTTTCCTGGATATTTTCTGGACGATAAGCAGTACCACTCTCGCGCCAAATCAGTTGGCGTCTACAATCCGTTGACAGACTGAACCTACTCTCATCTGAGAATAGTACGCATGCTTAGTCCTGTTCAGTCCAATTGTCATGCTCACGACACCATTGAAAACGGGCAGTACGGTGCTGTCTGGTCAATGGGACACACACAACAGGTCTGCGTGCGTATAGTCCTCCTCCCCTCTAACGTCTGGCAACAGTTTTTCGGGAGATCCGCTTTCCTGAGGCAGCAAGAAACTGATTTGCCACCTGCTGAGCTGTGGTGCGCCTGTTCCTTTTTGCTGATAGGACGATATATCTTTCTTCTGCAGGCGTCGCACTTCTAACACGACCTCTCCCGTGCCGTCTACTACACATTCCAGTAGTTTTAAATGACTTCCACAGCCGTGAAACAACGCTGTGAGCGATGTCGAACTCCCTGGCAACATCTGTTATTTTCGCCCTTCTTCGATCTTTCCAATAATTCGGCCACGCATAAAATCATCTATGTGATGTCGGGAAGACATGCCAAAAATTTTAAGTTCGTCTATTAAATCTTTCCTGTAAAACTTTGACTTCAAACAACAACTGTCCACACGCGTCAAAACCTTTAAAGCTCTTATGAACGCTATCACGTGATGAACAGACGTGGGAAAAAAATTGCATATACTCATACTTCTTCTTACTAATATCCCGAACTTATTCTAATTTTCCACATTTTACTTCCTTTCATTTTGTGGTTGCTATGGATGATAGTGTTATCCGTCCTTAGCAATTGTTCAGCAGTGTATTAAAAAATATTACTAAGGCGAATAAATAGAAATATGAAACGTGTCTCATTCTAAAAGTTTACGCAATATTTGTTGATTAAATCCAATAAATTAAAATTTCCTGAATACACTGACAAAATTAAATTGTTTGAAACAGAAATATTAATTCAAATTTTATGAGCTATGAGTTGTAATTTCGCACTGTTACTTCATCTCTATTTATCGATATTAAAATTGTTGAAAGCTTACAAATAAATGAATTAAAATCCAGTGAGATTCTTTGTTAAAGCAAAAATCCATGAAAATTGGAATTTTAGATTTTTATCCATGTTTACTATATCAGTAGACCTGCTTTTTTAAAATTTATCATTTGTTAAGTGAATAACAACTATGTATGGAAGCACTTATTTATGCGGCAAAATATTTACTTTAATGAAATATAGCGAAAATTCAGAAATATTAAAATTAATCCCAATCACTATTTATCTTCAAATTTTCAAAAAAAAAAAAAAAAATACACCAGCACAGTATTTTGAATGAAATCTTAATGACTCGCTTTGTGAAAAATACGATGCCAAATATCTTCTAAAAAGTAAAGACAAATTGATTTTTTTTTTAAAAAAAATGATATTTGATTTTTTACAAAAAATAAAAATATGTATATAGTTTTTAAAAAATAACATGAATAATAAGACGACAACGTATGTATAGTTAAGAAACATTGCGCTTAATATTGAATCTAATAAAGGCATAATACATTATAAAACTTGTATAGTATTAAGTTTTTGCAGATTGCAAACATTCACTTCCAACATATAATAAAATAGACTGCATGACCCGTAATTTCATACGAATTTGATACCTCTGGTATAAAAGTTTAAATTAAAGATATATTCGACAAATGTTTCGCTTTTTTTCTTTCAATGTAGGTCAGAAGTTTCATTAGTCTACATTAGACTACATTAGGTTTTATTACAACTTTTTGAATAATTAAAGAAATAAGCCTAAATATTCATTTATAGAATGTTTTTTTTTGTTTCAAAAGTTAGGTTTAACGATGAGAAATACCCCGATCTTTCAGAGAATCACGTAATAGCAGTGCATCCCCCCCACGGAAAAGTTCATTGATGCGCCAGTCTGTCAGATAGATATTGGTGCATATATACCTGGTGTATATTAGGAATGGCGATTCTTTCCGAAAAAGGTCGATTTTTAAATCGATTCGAATCGTAACCTGATGAATGGATTCACAAAATATCGAGGTCTAAAAGATCGATTTCGAAAAATCGTTTTTTTTTTTTGTCAAGTCTGCATTTGCAATGTAAATATAAATTCATTTCATTGAAAATAAGAACGATACCATAACAAACGATCTCTTATCAGTAAAATCCGGAAATTTTTTAGTTCAAGAAATTCTACACTTAAAATTATTTTTATTTCCACATCAAAGTATCAGTTATAAAGTAAGGCATTTACTTTCTAAATGTATTTGTAACATTAGAAAGATTAGAAAAAGGATAATATAGCTTATAGTTCCCATTGTTTAATATCTAAGCTTTTTTAAAAAAACATTTCTACTGGGATCTCAGTGGTTCCGCTCATCACTTGCAATGTGGCTGGCAATATAAAAAAGGTGCTCACAAGGAATCGATGATCCAACGATATTCATGTGCATCGTGGCTATTGAGTGGACGTGATGAGAAATGAAGTTTTGTTTTGTTAATACCAGTAAATTAATCCTTCAACCACCAACACCATAATATAACGGGTTTTAAAGACAGTACATACAAATAGTTGTAAGCAGTTTTATACACTGCTGGACAAGTGCTAAGGACGAATAACACTATCATCCATAGCAACCACAAAATGAAAGGAAGCAAAATGTAGAAAATTAGAATAAGTGCGGGATATTAGTAAGAAGTATGAGTATGCAAATTTTTTCCATCTGTTCAAATTTTTTTAAAGGTTTTGACGCGTCTGTGGACAGTGTTGTTTCAAATCAAAGTTTTACAGGAAAGATTTAATAGACGAACTTAAAATTTTTGGCATGTCTTCCCGACATCACATAGATGATTTTATGCGTGGCCGAATTATTGGAAAGATCGAAGAAGGGCGAAAATAACACATGTTGCCAGGGAGTTCGACATCGCTCACAGCGTTGTTTCACGGCTGCAGAAGTCATTTAAAACTAATGGGATAAGTAGTAGATGGCACGGGGAGGTCGTGTTAGAAGTACGACGCCTGCAGAAGACAGATATATCGTCCTATCAGCAAAAAGGTACAGGCGCACCACAGCTCAGCAAGTGGCAAATCAGTTTCTTTTGCCTCAGGAAAGCGGATCTCCCGAAAAACTGTTGCCAGATGTTTGAGGGGAGGAGGACTATACGCACGCAGACCTGTTGTGTGTGTCCCATTGACCAGACAGCACCGTACTGCCCGTTTTCAATGGTGTCGTGAGCATGACAATTGGACTGAACAGGACTGGCATGCGTACTATTCTCAGATGAGAATAGGTTCAGTCTGTCATCGGATTGTAGACGCCAACTGATCTGGCGCGAGAGTGGTACTGCTTATCGTCCAGAAAATATCCAGGAAAAGGACCGATATCCGACATGCAGTATCATGGTGTGGGCCGGCATCATGATCAATGGCCGCACGCGCCTACATGTGGTTGCGAATGGGACTATGACGGGCCAACGATACATTGATGAAGTTCTACTTTCTCATGTTCGTTTTTCCGTGTTGCTTCGGTGATAAATTTGTTTTTATGGACGACAACGCAACATGTCATCGAACACTCGCTGTTCAGGATTGTCTAGACAGCGAAGGTATTCAACGTCTCGTATGGCCAGCGTGTTCTCCAGATCTAAACCCCATTGAAAATGCGTGGGATGCTTTGGGGAGGCAAGTTGCTGTTCGAAACTATCCTCCGACAAACAAGAACACCCTCATCCGTGCACTCACAGAGGAATGGGATAAATTGCCTCAACAGCTGCGGGATAATGTTGTGCAAAGTATGGTACGACGTGTGGAATGTTGCATCACACTCCACGGTGGACATATCCCGTACTGATACCTTTCTTTAAGGTGCCTGCTATGTTTTAGATGCATTGTTCTATTTCTCCGTACGCAGATCAAATGAACATTTTTTTCTTTCAGATGTTTCACAGCTTTTGTACTTTCCAGAACTATAAATATTCCTTATTCTAATGTTTGAACAGCGTGGCAACTATATTTTATCCTACTAGGCCTCATGTCTCGCTTAATGTTATGCTACATAGCAATTTGTGATCCGTCCTTAGCAATTGTCCAGCAGTGTAATTTTTACCAAAACAGAAAAAAACATCGAATGTCGATTTTCTAGGATAAAATATCGATTCACTGAATTGATTCTCTAATTAATCGATCTCAGATCGCCATCTCTAGTGTATAAATGACACACTAGTTTGAGACTGGTAGATATATGACACACCTGTAGCGAACGAGTTTTAATAATATTTTTCTTATGAAACATTTATATATGTGTAATCTAATGAACAATATAAATTTGGTTCTAGTATAAAAATCCTTCAAGTTACTAGATGGCTTTTGTTTAGATTACATCGAGTATTGCATTAACACAAGTTGCATGGCCTGGGTTTATTTTTACTAAATAAAGTATCCGACTTAAACACAATTGATATTTTTGTTATCCGAAGAACAAAGTGTCACACACGCACAGCAATGTCTTTTTTTAACAAAAATATTGCTTAAATTTGTATTACGTCATTTTCAACAAATTGATAAGCAAAGAGTAACAATATTAAATTTGAGTAAAATGGTTATACATGTAATTTTTAAATACTTAAATTAAATAGCAAATAAACAATGGTACATTTCTACATGAGTGAATGACTTCCACATCCCTGTCTAGAAGGGTGAAGAAACTTCCATTTATTTTTAATGCACTAGACAATAAGAATAATATAACCAATTTTTATTATAGTTAGATATTAATAACTTAATTTCAGTTTAAAATAAATAAAAGTATACATTAATTTAAAGAAAAATAGCGCCTTATATATTTAAAACTTTTTTGGATATTCCGGAAAATATTTTCCCTTCATTTGAAAATAATTTATTTCTTGTGCTTTAGTAAACTTTCCCTCTCAATTAACTGTGTGTGTGTGATTTCCAAACTTAGAAGATATATATAAACTATACCCTATTTATATCTTCTAAATTTCGATGCCGATATCATGCAAGTAAACTAGAATCACATCAATTTAATCCTGTATAAACTACACGTAAAGCATTTCATGTCCATACTCGAAGTTAAGAAAAATAGATCTGTTCAATTTCCTAACTTCAAGCGTGACATACTACATCTCGTTAATTTCTGATGTTCTTCCTTCCCTTCGGTGAATACTCTTTTTCGAAAATGCACCGAAGCAGTGCAGAATGTAATTTTCTGAATAGTATATCCCACTTTGAAGAATTTCTACTTGAGGAATCTGTACGTATTAGCTTCCTAGGAAATAACAGATATACGTTTAGCTTGACATATCAGTTTAATTTCATTCATTCGCAAATGATTTGGACCTTCTATTAATATAATAATATAACTGCTAAGGTTATTATTTAAATTTGAATCCGCCTTAAATTAAGCAATAAATATATTTAATAGTTAAAATATAAAAAAACATGCTGTAATATCCAAAACTAATCTATATTCTAGAGATTTTGAAGAGAAAAAAGTTGAAAAATAATGCTCTCTAAAAACCTAGATTTATAGAGTTACAGCAGTTACTTTTTTGTAATACATGTATGCTACGGTTCAATTAATGTAACACAGTGTTTCTCTCAAAGTGTGGGGTGCGGCCCCCTGGGGGACGCGAGCATATAGAAAATTTAAAGATTTAAAAAAATGACAGGAAATAGAAGTAAAACAAAATACTTTCTTCCATAATAAAAAAATACACAACAACACTGATATAATTAATGTTTATCATCTGGCGTTTTTCCGTCATCAAATAGATAACTTTGATCACAAAACCAAATTAAAGGGGAAAAAAACATTTTTTTTAATTTGATGTTTCCTCAATGACAGATTTTTTTATTACGTTTTAACATAAAATATTACTCGTTAAAAGAAAAAGGAAACACAGACCCTGAGAAAAATTCTAAGATAAGCAATTCATCACTGTAATAATTATTGAAATACTGTACATTAGTTGTAGAAAGAAAAGGAAGACATGATTCACTTTTCAGCCAGGCTACATAATGCATTTGCTGATCATTTGATTGACCTTCAAATTTACTGGTATGGTTAGTTCTACATTAACTCCGTCCCTTCCTTTATGTGTTTGTTTTTCGCATAGGTAAATTGTAAATAATAAAGAGTTTTATGATATTTGGAAAATAAATGATTGATTTGAAGGATTATTTGGCAATGATTTATATTTTTATGAATATTCTCAAACATTTAAAACAAAGTGAAAAACGTCATAATCCTTTTTAGGTCATCCGTATTTTTTCTGAATATACTTTAAACACGAGAACGGTGGCGGGGGGCATCCGTTATCTTTATTGAAGGAAGTTGAAAAAATGCATATTATTCATAATTGAAAAACGCGATGAACATGAAACGAAAGGAAAATTTTCAAATGCTTCCTAAAGAACTCCATTCTCTTAAAATATGAAGCCATAAGTGTGCCACAAGTTTAAGTTCGCCTTGTCAAAAAGGCAAAAGAAAGAAAAAGTTCGAATTGCTATTTGTGGATTACCAAAGGTGTCACGAGTTTGAACCCAGTACCACTAAAGACCCGCTGTGTAGGGAAGAAATGCACGTTAAATCTGTCCAGAGCTCAAACGTCCTCTTGTTGAAGTGGGGAGGTAGTTAAAAGAGGCCGGCTCAAATATCGTCCTCGTCACTTGACCATGGATCAAAATTACGAGGTCCGTCTCCAAAAGCCCTCGCGTAGCTGAACACAGTGGGGCGTTAATATTCAACCACACGATCATGAAAGCTCGTTAAAACTACAATAACTTGAACAAAATATGGCAGCTTTGCCAGCAAATAACATTTCTGTAATATTAGGGAAAAGTGTGTCTAATTTGCGTCCTTTATTAAGGTCTTGCACTTTTGAATAATTTTATTTCAGTTTTATTGGATTTTCCTCAAAGCATCAAAGAAAAATTGAATAGTCCTTGAAAGCCGGTTAGTATACTTTCTCTTAATTAATTTATTTACTGGAATTATGATTTGTATTACGTAGAGTAAAAATAATTAAAAACAAATGATTGGGATGACTGAGTCCCCCTGCACTACCATTAGCGTTAGTATCGAGTGCGCGCTGCTCCCGGATTAAAACATTTTAATGTCTTCTCGCTTTAAATGTTAAAAAGTAACACAATTATTCTTCATCTGAATTTTATATTCTTTTTCTTTATTTAACATTATTTCTGAATGCTAATTCTGTGAGGTTTAAAATTACAGTACTTTTAAACAGTTCTTTACAATTATAGCATTTATCTAAAAAATTCATTTTACATTTTTGTATGCAATGTCGTGCACGCAGCTTTACTCTCCTTACAGTTCAGCTATTATATCAAGAGTAATGTTTTATTTTTTTTAAAAAAAATGAACTCGTGCGAAGAGCCGGTGTTTCAGACAGTATACGTTTAATGCATCAGTACTGAAGAAGGTATTTAATATATAATTTCTTAACACTAAATTAAGAACAAGTTTAATAATTATTAGGGATTTCCATGGGCTTGTCTTGTAGAGCAAAGTTTTTTAAAGGAAGGCTTAATATCAGAATTTGACACTGAGTTATTTTTCTATATTTAGCTGAGATCTATATTTTGTCTTCAAAGCAGCCACCGCAGAAAATCCAGTTTAACAAAGTTAGGATGTTGAAAATGGTAATAGTATACAAAGTGCTTTTGTTTCCAGTACAGAAAAATCACCATCCCCCTCTACTCAAAATTCAAAGAGTGATTTATTACAAAATTCCCTTTAATTTTTCACTGGATGTGAAATCTATGAAGATTTCTTCGGAAGTTGAGAGTCCTTCTGGAGTATCTTGAAATAGATCCCTAATCCACTCGTGACTTGCTACCAAGTTGTCCTCATCCAAAAAATACTTTTTAAAATTATTTGCCAACATGGCTAAATTATGTTACATGGTTGTAAAAACAACTTTCAAATGTTGTTCTTCAGATTTGTAAGTCTAACACATAATGAGCTGGGCCTTTTTTTTCCTTCATTTACTTCAGTAGTGGTAAATCCAAAATTTAAGTATTTTTGAGAATATTGTCTTGATTTAATTTTCGCGACCATGCTCGTTTAAGTACTTGTTGATCCTTTATTATCGTTGAATGTTTGTGCTTACGACTTAAAAATGTATGTATGTCAATGCTTCTTAAACTTTCAATACTGGCGCCCCCCTTATCAATCACAATTTTTATCGCGCCCCCCTTATACATTAATAATATACTGAATGCAATAATAATGCACTTTTTTTTACGCTAAAGCAATAATCTTAATTATATACCGTACAAATTCATGACATAAGTATTAAATTTTATATATGTTACTTTTAAGCAAAAAATATTAAGTAATAGGATAATTATTATGTTATTTTTCCTTTCTCCATTTTTTAAATTGGAACATATTGCAAAATGCGGTGGCTGCTCAGAAGACAAAATATAGATATCAGCTTTTTTTAGAAAGAACTCAGTGGGTCAATTTCTAATCATAAGCATTCCTTTGAAAAATTTGCTTTGTAAGACAAGCCCATGGAAGTCGCTAATACTTATTAAACTTGTTCTTAATTTAGCATTAATTAATTAGTTATAAAATACTCTGTGCAGCTGTGATACATTAAAAGTATACCGGCTGAAGTACCCGCTCTTTGCACGAGTTCATTTATAAGAAAATAAAACATTATTGATAAAATCGCTGAATTTTAAGCAGAGTAAAGCCAAATGTGCAACAATGTTTACAAAAATGTAAAATGATTTTTTTAAATCGTTGCTCAAATTATAATTAGTTTTAAGAGAACTGTAATTTAAGCCTCACAAAATTAGCATTTAGAATTTATGTTTAATAATGAACAATAATATAAAATTCCGATGAAAAATAATTGTATTATTTTTAATATTTAAAGTGAAAAGACTTCAACATGTTTTAAACCTGGAGCAGGCACGCACTCGATACTAATGTTCGAGTGGGGTTATTGAGCCACCCCAATCTTTTTTTTTATAATTATTTTTATAGTACACAATAAAAATCGTAATTCCAGTGAATAATTTAATTAAGAGAAAATATACTCACCCCTACTTTCAAGAACACAGAAAATATTTCGGAAAAAAAGTTATCACACCGGAAACTCAGTCAAAACAAGTACCTTAAGATTGTAAAAAAACGTTTGTCACTCCCAAAAAAGAGGGGGAGATATGAGACAAATATATTTTAGTTCACACGTTAAGACTGTCAAACAGGAGGATAGTGTCAGAGGCATTGGTAACAATTAAACAGTTTTGCCAGAATAACCGATTTCATGCACTCTGTGCTCGGCGTGACAGCTCCGGAATAAAAGGGTGTTCATTACAATATGGATGTTCAAAAAAATTACGTAAAACGTTTTTCATTATGCTTTTTTATATGTTTGGGAATAACTCATAGAAATAAATCTTGGCCAAGTATTCCTTCAAAGAGCTCTCTGTGCTTTTCCAAAAATCATAAAATATTTTACAAGGAAAAAATTGCAGCAGAAATAATTTATTTGCAACTTCCCTAAATGAAAAAACAAATACATAAGAGCAGGGACGTAACTAACCGTACAAGTAAGTTCGAAGGTCAAACCGCAGCAACTACATTCTGCTGCCTACAGCTCATGACAATAATATAACAGTGATGAATATTTTATCTTCCTAAAAACTTTTTTCGATTATGGGTCTGGGTTTTTTTTTATTTTGGTTTGAAAAGGAACCGTAATAAAAGTAGAAGCTTTAATTTTTTATGACGTAATATCGCAGATATATAAATTATATCAGTGTAAATGTGTATTTTTTATTATGTCAGAAAGTATTTTGTTTTACTTCATTCCAGTAAATAAATTTTTTTTAATCTTTTATTTTCGATATGCTCGCGGCTCCATTGTACGTTTATCGCGCCCCCCCAAGGGGGCGCGCCCCACAGTTTGAGAAACGCTGATGTATGTTTTTATTTTAATCTACAGCTGCAAATACTTATTTACCGAGAATTACAATTAACGTGCAAATTAAAAAAATTAACATTCACAAGCTAGATTCGGTAGCTATAGAAGTATCAAGGCGGCCAAAAACTGACTGGAATTGTACGAGTAAAAGCATTTTTACATGTTTTGCGCAGACATCCGATAGGTTGACCAGACTCATGCAAACCTACCCGATAATGCCAGATGTGATGCATATGATAGAGAGCCACATAGACTAGACTATTTTTCTAATGGCATTTGTACTTTATGAAATGGATGCTGAAGGAAATAAATCTTTAATTAAATGTATCATTTTGCGATCTGTTCCAATTTAAATATTAGAGAAAAAATAACATAATAAGTAAGTAATACATAATTTAAGTAATTTTCTTAAAATATATATTACTTAAAAGTTACATATACAAAATTTAATATACTTATCGTATTAATTTGTACGTTTAATAATTAATTTTGTATTGTAACTTTAGAAGAGCGTCTCTCTCTCAAAGTGCATTTTTATTGCAGTAAATACATTATTGTGGTACAGGGGAGGGGTGACAAAAATTATGATTGAAAATTGGGTCGTCAGTATTTAAAGTTTGAGAAACACTGAAATAGCAAATAAGCAATACACTAGTGTGTTTCAGTTTTTTACAACAAATCACACACAAATATATACATGAATGTATACATTTATTGATGAAATTGGTCTTTAATGTTAATAACCAGTGTTACAATTATTCCTTCCTTCCTCAGTGGCACGGCAGTCTAGGCCTTGACCTTCTCAAGAAGCCTTTTCCAAGCCAGTCTTCTTCCTGCCAGTGTTCTCCAATTCCTAGTTCTTAAAACCAGGAGATCTTTGTCTAGGCCATCAATCCATCTGAGATTTAGCCAGACCTTTCTTCGTTTGCCCATTGGTTGAACATTGAAGACTTTTTTTAGTGGTGCGGGTTCGTTCATTCTGATAACGTAACCTGCCCATTTGGTTTGTTGTATTTCGACAAAGTTAACAATGTCAGATTCCTTATATGATCAATAGAACTCTAAATCTGATCTTCCTCGCGATGTTCCATTTTCCTGATTTCCTCCAAAAATGGATCTTAAAAACTTCCTTTCGTAGATGCTTATCATGTGCTCATATGTTCGAGACATGGACCAAATTTCACATGCGTAAGTTAAGACTGATCTTAAAATACTTTGATACAATAGAACCTTTTTTTTCTTTTGATTAAATTTGATTTCATGTATTTTCATATTCCGTTAAAACATCATTTAACGATTGTAATTCTCTTTTGGATTTCAGTAGTAAAATCGTTTTTTTGGTTATTCCTGAACCTAAATAGGTGAAGCTATTGTTACAATCATGAATGAATAAAATATTTTTTTCAATAAGCATTTTGTATACAAATTTTATCAAATATCATTTTTAGTTATTTTATAGGTATCCTTCCCTTTTAAATTTTAAAAGTAAAGGTAGTCGTAAAAAACTAAAACTATTTAAATATTTCGACTCGACATGATGTAAATTTAAGCACCCATTGTATATGTGCTTTAATCAAAACAAATCTTAAAAACAAAGAGTGCAAAAGTTTTGATTTACGAAAGTATTATACTTATAAAAGCTTTCCTTTATCGTGCATGGTAAGAGATTTTTTTTAAAAAAATTATCTAAGATTTTTGTTATCAGATTTAATGACATACTTAAGTTAAATTGGTTGGTTTACCTTCATATCCAAACTTCATATCAAATATCATTTTTAATTATTTTACAGTTATACTGAAAAATTGTTTTGTTTATTTCTAGTTTTTTCTGTATTATTACAAGTGACCCAAAAAACCGTAAATATTTGAAATAGTCAATAATTCATAGAATAATGTAGAGAGATAAGTAAAAATTGGCATACATGCTTCAAATGTCATAGGGTTTTATTGAAATAAAAAGTGCAATATATGGCCAACAGGTGGCGCTTTATATAACAAAAGCAATAATTAGCAGAACAATTCTTTTTCCGCAATGGAGTAGGTTCTTTATAACAAATGTCCAATATGTCGGCCGTGATTCATCTACAATACCTGTAGTCGAATAACAATGTCCAAAGCAGCCATATACTGCATATCTCTAGGTACGGTGAAAAACTGCCGACTGATGTGGTCTCTTAGCATCTCTAATGACGTCAAACGATCACGGTATACTTGCGACTTCATGTAACCACACAACCAATAAAGATAGGGGGTGAAGTCTGAAGACCTGAGAGAACAAGTATGAGATAGGTGGTGGCTCAGCACGCGATCTTTACCAAACGATGGGATCAAGCGATATGTAATACCCTTCTTATGGTGAAAATATTGTTGAGTGGTACATATTCTATATTCTGATAGTACAGTTGTAATAACAATGCCTTTTTTGGTCATCTCAACATACCGCAATTCCAGCTGCATCTATTTCTTTAATGACTACAGCTCATTTTATTCATGATTTTCGAGCAGAATCACAGATGTTTTACAGTCCAATGTCATCTTCGAAAAATGGCTTGCATTTTGTTTTTGTTTCAACGTTTGGTCTGGTTAGCCCCCACATGCATGTCATTTTCAGCAATGTGACTGTTCTTACCTCTATTCCTACATTATTCCGGGAATTAACGAATTTTTAAATATTAATGGACTTTCACGTCACGGGGTATATACTGAAATGTTGTTTTGCAAAGACCACTTCTTTATTAGCTCGTTTGGTCATCTTTTACCCTTCACACTGAAATTTTAATGAGCTTCACATACGAGATGCTGGTAGGTTGATTGTGAAATATGAGACCATGCGTGAAGAATAGTATTCACCTATTAGTGTAGAATTCAATGATGGTTCATATAGATTGGGATATATTATTTTTCAATTTCACCTTAAAATGCTTCATAAAATTGAGATTTTGAGCTTGTGGAGGTCAACTCAACAAAAAAGTTCAAAATTTAAAATCTTTTAAAATTTCGGACACTTCTAAACATGAATAATTTTTAAGCTTCTGTATTACATTATTTGCAAAAAATTTATATGTATTGTTAAAAAACCCTATTTAAATCTTTTTAGTTTTTCATAATTTTAAAGCCAGATATTCAGGGCATCTTACATAGAATCCCTTGTTTTTGTATTGTTCAGATAAAAAATTATATTTGAATTTTGAATGTCTGAACATTTATTTCATTCAAAGAGAACTCTAACTTCAAGTTTATATTTTTTAACTTGAATCTTCAAATAAAGAGTATTTAAAAGCATCTGGACAAATTTACAGTTAACATTTGCGCATTTAAATAAATATAAAGATCCTTTTAAATTCAAGTTAAAAAAATATATATTTATGCATAATCCTCATCATTCATGTTCCATTAGTGGTTGACTGAAGAAAAGGTTATTAAAAATTTGGACATTTTTAAAATCTTAACCATGCAAAACTAGAATTTTGTATTAGCTCCACTATAAAATTCTGCATTGGAATTTCGAAAAAGATATTTATGCGTGTCTCACATACTCAGTTCAAAAACATATACTTACCATAAATACTAATAATTCTTTGGATATTTAAAATTATCATTAGATTAATTTTTTAATATATATATATATATATATATTCGACTTCTAATATTTTTTCAAGTATTCCTTAAATATTTCATATAATTTAATTAAGTGAGGGGATATTATAAAGTCGCACTCTCTCTCATCTCTACTCAACGGCTTTTGTCGACGGACCTGTGGCCGGGGTACCAGGTGGTCAATATATCGAATCATGGTTGGCAAGTCTCGAGTTCGAGCCCAGTGCCACAAAAGACCCGCCGTGTAGGGCAGCGATGCACGTTAAATCTATCGAGAGCTGAAATGTCCTCTCTTTGGTGAGGTGTGGTAGTTAGGAGAGGGAGGTGCTATCTCAGGTGTCCCCCTCGTCATTTGACCATGCTTCAAAATTACGAGGTCCATCACTAAAAGCCCTCGTGTAGCTGAACAGTGCGACGTTAACATTCACTCACTTGGCGACGGACCTCGTAATTTTAAACCATGGTCAAGTGACGAGGATGACGCTTGCGCATCGCTCCCTTACACGGTGGATCTTCAGTGGTGCTGGGGTCGAACTCATGACACGTCAGCTACGAGTCCGTTACTTTGACCATTAGGCTACCGCGGCCTCACAATGTGGTTGAAAACTGCATGTTATGAGTAAAAATATGCTGAAACATTTGATGAAGTTATAATAGATTTTTGCATAGAAGATAGATGTGTGATATGCTAAAATGTCAATATGTAAAAGTTATGAGAATATCGATGACAATTTTTGAAAAATTCAATTTAAGTTTCAGTTTGAAACTTATTCATTTTTTTTTTTTTTGCATTTAATATTAAATAGTCGCGATAACAAATTAATAGTTTAACGCATTCATAGATTATAAAAAATAAAGGTATAAATGACATTGTTGGGAATAATATGTTTTTATAGTTTTTTGAATTCAGACTTCTTTGCTGGAGTGTAGACTATTAAAAGACTGATGTAGAAGTTAGAAAACTAATATTTAAAATATATGGAAAACAATTTCTGCAATTCCATGATCTTGACGAGCAGAAGACGGCATTTTTACTTAGTAGGGCAGAGTAAGCATAAGGTAGGAGCTTGTGGAAACAACCAGGCCTCTGCAGTTTTGGCAGGTAATGAACTCCCATTTGTTGCTTTCAATAAGGAATAAAAAAATAACAAATACAAAAATAAGTCATGTAAAATTTTATATATTTTAATAACAATGAATTGTGAATTTAATTTCCAATTCATTGTCACGAGTTGGCAGTAACTACGGTACTCTATCGACGTACTTCTTATATATATATATATATATATATATATATATATATATATATATATATATATATATATAAGTACGGTTGATAGAGTACCAATAATTTTAATGCAATTTTATATTTCGTTCTCGTAAACTTTACTCCATTTAAAACATGTATTGACAAAATACTCTCCTTTTGTATATTTATAAAATTTTAAAAAATATAATGGTTATCAACCATTTTAAATCAGGGGCGGCAACTGTGTAGCTAAGACGTGCCAAACCAATCTGTCAGTATCATCAGCGTGCCACATAGTAGGAAATTTTTGAAATCCTTCGATTCTTACGGTAATATTTGCAGATTTAAAGAATAGAGGTAAATAATTTAAATTTACAGTTTTATATTTTATATTAATTATGGATCAAAAAATACATTTATTAACATAAAAATAAACAATATAAAATGTTACCATTTCTTCAACAAAGATAAAAAAAAATTAAAAATGTATGTTTCCTACATATTTACTTAAATAAGAAATAGACAAATTGAAATATAAATGATTCCCTTTATTACAGTTAAATAAAAATTGTAATGCGAATTAACTCTTTCACGACTCTTCTTTCATATCGCAAACCATGACACGAGTAATGCATTACACGATTCTGATCATTCAGTTTTGTTAAACAATTTCTTTGCGGAGTCGAAATATTTTTCATATTAGGAAAGATTTTTTACTTTGATATGTCGAATCATAAGTGGAAAGCAGAGTACATGCAATTTTCTTTTTTCAACAATTAAATCTCATAGCAATAACACTCAATTATTTACAAAATAGCTGTAAATTTATCCTTAGAATTATCTTTCAGATTATTTTGTAGTTCCATAAATGTCCATAACTCAGAAGATGTTTGTCAAATAAGGTCTATTATCAACTTCCATCCACTCAAGAATTGACAAATTTGTAGAGTAGTGCTGAGTGCCACTAAGAATTGTACCACGTGCCACAGGTCCATAGATTGCCGAAACGTTTTAAATGTTCTTATTAATTAAACATCTCCTATTCAAACACAATTCATATGATAAAAAAGGGTTTTCATTCATTTTGTAGGGAATTGTATTAGATTCAACCATAAGTAATTTTGTGTATCAAAAAATTACGTGGTTTCGGGATCCCCTTAGAGCAAAACGAAAGGAATTTGACATAATTATAGTAAGTTTCTCTAAAAGGGGAAACGTTCACTTTCAAAATACACTGCGTAAATTGTTTTTAGGTGTACGAAGTTATATTCACTATTATTCCTAAAATAAATTTTGATATTTTGGTTTTTCGTTAAGTTTTGAAGTTATTTCTTCAAATATACTTCTCCATTACATTTCTTTCAAACTTGCTATTTTCTTTTGCGGCCACGGTATCCTGATGGTCATGGTTATGAACTCGTGTCCAGTGTTCGAGCCCTGGTACCACAAAAGTTTAGCGTTGAAGAGGAGCTGATGCACGTTAAACACGTCGAGGTCAAAAGTCCTCACGTTGGTGTGATGTGGAAGTTTGGAAGGGGAGTTATCAGCTCAGGTATCGTCCTCGTCACTTACCCGCGGTTCAAAATTACGTAGTCGCTTGTCAGTAGCCACCGTGTTGACTTAGAATGCAATATAAACCCTTGACGTGTGCAATTGAGTTAATCCGAGTACGCTAAACAGTTCCAAATATGCACATTAGATATAATTCAAACGAGGTCGCATTTCATGCTGCTGTAATTTTCTCACGCAAATATCAGCGAGCGCCGTCTGCACTCGTGATATTTGACTGTTGTTTCTTATATTTACGATTTAGTCGTTAAACATCAAAAACTTGGATAAAATATTTGTATAAGAAATTAAGGGAAAAGAAATACTTAGATTTTAGAAGTAAATTACTAGAAAATTTACATAAAATTATTACTATGAAACAAATATTATCCAGTATCATTGCGTATTCAAAGATTCTAACGTCGAGATAGATAAGCTTTGAACATAAACGATTTACTGGCGTTTTATCTGATGTGTAAATTTTAACTGAAAAATGTACACTGCACAAACACAGACATTTGTATCTGTCAGTATCCGAAACACGTCATTTACACCGATAATGTCTTCCATTTGGAAAACAATTTGGCAACTCTTGAGGAAGTGAGTGGTCGTCCAGAGCTCCTTTCAACGGAATTTCCAAGAAAGGAAAAGCCGTTTTCCAATTAGTTTATCTTTCTCTTTTGAAGCGGTGATGCCCGTTCCTGCCTGAATCACCACTATTTTTCGTGAATAGTCTATTCCAAACAATAATCTCCATTTATATTGGTCTTACTGCTTCTTACCAAAATCTCTCCCAAATTTCATTGGAAAGCTCCTCTTATAAAAGCTTAAATAAATATATATATAGCTACCATTTGCTTTTCCAATCCTTTTAAGAAGGGCTTTTTGGTTTATCTTAAAAATGAATAGTGATTCTGAAAATGAATGTTTGATTGAAGAGAGAAGTTCGGATGAAGAATTTTCATCCTCTGAAAGTGAGTCTGATGATGATTGCTTGGATAATGCTAGAGACTGGTGTCAAATAGATGTTACCTCTCCTCTACCGAGTCATCCTAAATTTCCATTTGCTGGAAATCCAGGAACAAAAGTATGTATCGGGGATTCTGGAGATCCTTTTGAATATTTCAACCTGTTCCTTGACGATGAAATGTTCTCATTTATTGTAGAGAAAACAAATAGATACGCCGAATCATTCTTTGAAAATGCAGAATTGACATCTGACAGAATTGACTATAAAATGGAAAAATACGAACAAGGAAGAGATGAAAAGTTTTATCGCTCTGTTGCTCCTACAAAGCGTAGTACAAAAACCTGTGGGACAGTGGTTTTGGTCGAAAAGACCAATTCTATCCACTCCATTTTTTGGAAAAGTGATGGGTGAGGTGCGCTATGGACTTTTGATGAAGTTCCTGCACTTTGCAAATAATGAGTCCAGTAGCGATTTAGATCATAACACGAAGCTAAAAAAAATAAGAGAGTTTCACAGTCTAATAGTACATAAGTTCAAATCTGTGTATGTACCGAAACCGGATATATCAGTGGATAAATCGCTGATAGCATATAAAGGTCGATTAAGTTGGAAACAATATATTCCCCAAAAACGAGCTCGTTTTGGAATTAAATTGTTTCAGTTATGCGAATCAGAAAGTGGCTACATTTGGAACTCGTTGATATACACGGGAAAAGGTACTGCCTTCAACGAAAACTATAACGATTATGGCAGGGCTTCTCAAACTTTCAATACTGGCGCCCCCCTTTTCGATCACTTTTATCGCGCCCCCTTATACATTAATAATGTAATGAATGCAATAATAATGCACTTTGACGCTAAAGCTACAATAGGCGATCTTAATTATAAACCATACAAATTAGTAACATAAGTATTAAATTTTGTATACTACTTTTAAGTAAAAAATGAATAAATAAAATAATAGGATAATTATTATGTTATTTTTCCTTTCTCTAATTTTTAAACTGAACATATTGCAAAATGCGGTGGATGCTTAGAAGACAAAATATAGATATCTGCTAAATATAGAAAAAGAATTCAGAGGGTCAATTTCTAATCATAAGCATTCCTTACAAAAACTTTGCTTTGCAATACAAGCCCATGGAAGTCAATAATACTTATTAAACTTGTTCTTAATTTAGTATTAATTAATTAGTTATAAACTACTATGGAGTACTGATACATTAAAAGTATACCGGCTGAAGTACCCGCTTGCACGAGTTCATTTATAAGAAAATGAAACATTCTTGATACAATAGCTGTATTGTAAGGAGAGTAAAGCCAAGTGCATTACAATGTTTACAAAAGTGTAAAATGATTTTTTTCAAATGATTGCTCAAAGTATAATTAGTTTAAAGCGAACTATAATTTTAAACCTTACAAAATTATCATTTAGAATTGATGTTGAATAATGACCAATAATATAAAATTCAGATGAAGAATAATTGTATTATTTTTAATATTTAAAGCGAAAAGACTCTTCAACATGTTTTAAACCTGGAGCAGGCACGCACTCGATACTAATGGTCCAGCGGGGTTATTGAGTCACCCCAATCCTTTTTTTATAATTATTTTTATAGTACACAATAAAAATCGTAATTTCAGTCAATAATTTAATTATGAGAAAATATACTTACCTAATTTCAAGGACTTTTCAACTTTTCTTTGTTAAAAAATAAACAGTTTTGCCAGAATTAATGATTTCGTAATCTGTGTGTCCCGCGTGACCACTTCCGGGTAAAAAGTGTATTCATTATGATAATATATATGTTACTAATAAAACATTTTGTAAAACGTTTATCGTTGTGCTTTATATATTTTAGAATACTGTTAAATATATATATATATATACTCTCCGTGGTTTTCCAAATATCATAAAACTCTTTTCATGGAAAAAAAGCGCAACACCGAAATACATTAATTACAACTTCTCTAAATGAGAAACAAACACATAAGAGAGGGGTCATAACTAACTGTACCAATAACTTAGACGGTCAAACAGATTACAGCTATAATGTGCAGTATTTCAAAAATAATGACAATGATTAATTTTTTTATGTTCCTAAAATTTTTCGATTCTGGGTTCGGGATCTGTTTTTTCTCTGAATGAGTAGTATTTTAGGATTAAAAATGAAGCGTAATAAAAAAATCTCTCATCATGGGATTACATCAAATCAAATAAAAGTCTTTTTGTTTGGCTATAGGATCAAAGATAGCTAATTAGGTATTGAAGAAGTATTTGTTTTTGATGACTTAATATCGCGCGCGCGCCTATAAATTATATCAAAGTAGAAGTGCATTTTTTATTATGTCTGAAAGCATTTTGTTTTAATTCATTTCAGTAAATTAAATATTTTTAAATCTTTTATTTTCAATATGCTCGCGCCCCCCTCGTAAGGTTATCGCGCCCCCCAGGGGGGCGCGCCCCACAGTTTGAGAAACACTGGATTATGGTCTTTCGACGAAAAGTGTCCTGACTCTTATCCACGAATTGAAGGGGAAAGGCTATTGTTTATCCACTGATAATTTCTATACATCACCTGAATTAGCGGAATTACTGATTGACAGTAAAACGGATATCTGTGGAACTTTACGACCAACCCGAAAAGGTTTACCTGTTTCATTTAAAAGTTCTACACTGAAGAAAGGGGAGATTATAGCCTTCCAAAAGGGTAAAATGTGTGTTTTAAAGTGGAAGGATAAAAAACCCTTGCATATGCTTAACACTTTTCATAACGCTGACATGATGGAAGTGAAAGCTAAGAAGGGGGATTCTGTGAAGCTGAAACCAAAAGGCGTGGTGTTTTATAATAACAGCATGGGGGGTGTTGATAGATCAGATCAGTGTCTATCTTACTATCCTGTTGCCCGAAATCAACAGCGAAAATACTACCAGAAGATTTTTCGACATTTGTTAAATCAAATTGTGTGGAATTCGTTCGTTATCTTTAAAAAAAATGGCGGGATTTTAAATCATATTGGTTTTCGAATGAAACTGATAGAATGATTGATAGAAGAAGGAGGTAGTGATTCTAGTTCTCGAAACTTTGCTTTCCCTAACATTTCTGAAAATGTAGTCCGCTTAATTGAAAGGCACTTCCCTTCATATGTAGAAAGTGACTCTTCAAAAAAAAAAAAAAACATCGCGAAAATGTGTGGTATGCAACTTTAAGATGAATGATAATGGAAAACGCCTTTGAAAGAAACTCGTTTTCAATGTAAAGACTGTAATGTTGGACTGTGTGTGCAGTGCCGTGTTTCGAAAAATATCACACTGTGACATTTCTGTAAACGACATGTATGTGTCTTTCTCATACTTCTTTGATATTTTTTGCAATTTATACCAGTTAAAATTATTTTTTATTAAAGGTTTTTTGTAACTAATTGTAAATTGAATAAAAGCTTTTCTTACAATTATATGTATTTGAGGATGAAATCTGATTTACTTTATTCAGGAAATTTTTAGTAAATTTCATTTTCTTAGCCAACTTATTTCTTTTAAAACATGCATATTTGTGTATAATAATTAAATTTCTAACTATCTAAAATTATGTCTGACTTTTTTTCTTCATTAAAATCTTCCAGGATTTTACAAATTATCTTGCCATTATTCATTATGTACTTAATAAGGAAAAATATATCTAAATATAAATAATTAATGTCCTAATAAACATATAATTGTTTTTAGCTACAGTTTGGAAAATGCATTGAAATTTGTGTCGGGACAGGATGTTAACATATTATGAATGTGTTTTTGACTGCCACTATGTTATATATTTATCTTTCATTCTTTTTACAATATGAGTAGAAGTCGTAAACAGTTTGTCACAGTAAAATTAATTTTTGTTTTATATTCAAATTGTACTATTATATTGATTCTGAAAATAATAGTTTAGTTTGACAAGCCATTATTTCACAATTTTAAAGCATTGAACAGTTTTGAAATTTTTAAAACTTTTCTAAAATGTTAAATTATTAAAAATATTTAATTATTGTAAGTGATTAATATTTCTTAGATTATTGGAAACAAAAAGTATAAATTTAAAATATATCTCTTTGTTGAATTTTAATAATTATTTTTATGGCTAAACCTGGAAAAACCCAACTTTTTTAAATATTAACATTAAGATATTTTTAAAAAATAACTAGAGCTCTCAGACCTAAATCCATATGAACTTTTATAGAACATATGTAAGGGAACATTTACAAGATATTTCAAGACTCTATCTTAAACAGAAAAACGCCTTAGGGATTAGAAAACACTATCATCTTCAAAATTAAAAATCTGAGAAAAACATATTTAAAAATTGTAAAGGCATAAAAAAAATTCCATTGCCTGTAAAGCTTTAATTTTTCAATCTGTTACTATCCAACTTATGCTCTACATGAAAATTCTACTTGAAATAAATATGACTGAAAAATATTTTTTAATTCAAAATATTCTAAGACATAACATTGATAACAACTGTTAATTTGATCAATTATTCACTTTAATCATAAACTTATATATTCACAAGAGTTTTAAATGCAAAATATTTATATAGAAATTAGTAGTTATACAAACGTAATCCAGAAATCACCAAGTTTGTAAGCAATATCTATTTTTTTCTCAGTTCCCCATCGTGGTAGTTAAGCAAGTTTAAGTTTTTGTAGCATGACTTTCAAATACTGCAATGTAGAACTACAATAGATTTATTATAAAGTAGTTTGTGGTACATCAGGGAAATATTTAGTTCATTCTGCAACATTTGTATTCTGTAGTCTAATTGTAATATTACCTGAAAAAGCTGAATTTTAGATTTACCATTTTCAGTCATATTCCATCCCTTTCAAGTATTATTTATCACAGTAGCCTGCGTACATTTTGGTCATGGCACTTTTCAAAAGGAAAAAGAAAATAATGAAAACAAAGTAAAGAGCTTTTAAATTATATAAACTATGTGTCAAAAAACATATTGGTCTTTAAATCAATCTTAATTAAGTAAATGTGAGAAAACTCAAAATTTAAAAACATGAGCAAACAGAAATGATTTTAGAAACTAAAATTGTAGTTAATTGCCGTTTCACACGAAATATTGGATTGTGTTAAAAATATTTTTAATTAATTCAATCTAGGAATGCAAAAATGCTTTAAAATGAAACCGAATTTAAAATCAAAACTCAGAAAATTAAAAGTTCTTAAAACCTAATTGGTTTTTAGATCAGAAATTGAGCAAGTTTTCCAAATATATGAAATATATATTTGCAATAAATTGGGTGAACTCTCTGTTGGCCGTGAAGTGTAGAAAATGTCCATTTCACAATCCTCGCCCTAGGCCACAGCTGTGAATGAGAAACCTTCCGTTTCGAAGAACACAGAGACCGAAAAGCAATAAAATCCTTCCCTGCAAAACCAATCGGGACCTCCTGCGGCGTTAACAGGGGAAAGCACTAAACAGCCATTCGTTTTTGAAGCAGTTCGCGAAATTTATCGGAGCTTTTTCGGAGTAGCTAGCTTTAAAAAAGTAGATCAATTTCGAAGTGAAATTCAATTAGCGGGCCATCCAGTCAGAGGGTTAAAGTACCTATTGCTATTGGAATTAATTGCCGCAGAATGCATTTCGTAAGAAATAAAGTTTAGGAAGAATTTAAATCGAACATGAATTTAAATCGTATTTCAAAGTTGGATATTTTCTTTTACACAATTGATGATCGGATGACACACACTTCACCTAGACATGCAGTGTGGCAAATGTAAGCCCATTTCGTTAACAGAAGAGTTGCCTATCCAGTCCTATCGGGTTGATGGTGTTTTAAAGATATAAATAAAACACCATAAGGTCATGAATTCCTTATATTAACAGGTGATTGTATCCATCTCAAATGTCGAATCTTACTATTAGGCATTCCTTTGAACTAAATCACCTCCATTATCTACATAAAACTACACTACATTATTGAGCATATTTATATTGCCTATCAATATGCTGCAAAAAACATACATCCATTTCCTTCCATCCTCTCAATATTAGGATTTTTTCCCTGCAAGAAAAATGGTACAAATTCCCTCCAGAATAGTTGTAACCATTAAACAAATCCCCTTGTCCCATTGTGATGCAGAATTTCTACATGCTTGTGATTCATTTGCGCAATATTAAGTAGGTGTTCTAGATTTTCTTGCATTATAATATATACTAGTTTAACACATTATGTTTAGGACAAAATATCACATAAAAATTTCTTAACACGATGTTTGAAATTCTCAATAATGTAGTGTTTTAAGAAACAAAGCAGAGATAATGAAAAAAAATCAATAAACATTTATAATAAATATGGAGAGCTCCACCACAAAACTGATTATAAATTAAGGCAGTTTTACCAAAAATCATTTTTGAGAAAATTAAATAACATCCGATTCAACTATAACTTATAATTGAATAAAAAAGCACAATAAAAAGGGAATTAAAACATACGAAAAGAGCACAGTGTATATATGTTACTACAATTGTTTGTAAAAAGTACTACTGCCAAATTACAAATTTTAAATTAGAAAGAGTGAATTTATTTGTACATGTAATGATACATATTTGATGATACATTAGTAATACATTCTAACAATTGTTTTCTTGGATGATTCACTTTTAAGGTATTAAAAGCAGGATTTCCATTAGAAATGTAATTAATATAATTTTCACAAATTTTTTGGTATTATTTATTTAGTTTTATTGAAGAAAATAAGTTTTTTTCGAAATTTCTATTATTAACTTATTCATACAAATGAAATATTTAAAGTGATTATGTTACTATACTTATAAGTTTTAAAACCATTGAAACAGTTTATATTGATCCTTATCATTCGAATAATATTCTTTCCCCTCATTTTGCTTTCTGTTGATATATTACTGCACATGCTGCATGCACACACACATATATATATATATATATATATATATATATATATATATATATATATATATATATATATATATGTATAAATCTATTTACTAATGAGTTTGTTCAGTTATGTATGTAGTCAATATAGAGTATGTTTGCTTATAGCGAATTTTGAAATCGCCATTACATTCAAAATCTTGTCTATGAATGTTTTTCTTTTTTTTTTTTATTAAGTTCTATTTGGCTTTGTTCTTTTTCTTTGTGTGTTTTTCTTGTTTATATAAAAATATTATGCCAACTTCTGATTTTGTGCCTATAAAGTAATTGTGTGGATATGTTATCTATGAGTGGATTAGATTTTTTGGTATTATTGCTCATTACTTCACTTTATATTAATGTGATTGAAAAAACTTTTGCTAATTATATTTATTTGGGTCCTTTCAATATACTTTTAACTTTTAAAATAACTATGAATTTGAAAAATAACAAGTTTTATGCGACTGGCAATTTGTTATACCAGGATATGACATTGCTCGGTGGTACTGTATAATGGTATCTGTACCATCGTCATCCATTTACCATTTTATGAGACCTTATATAGAAATTTTGTATATATTTGGGTATGGCTTTAGTTAGTTGTGGTAATGGGCACAAAGGTTCTGAGTTGGCATATAAAAAAACTATAATTTTTTTAAAAAATACAAAAAAAATGTGTGAATTGTTTTGATAATCAGAATTTTTTTGCTTTCCCTTCTGTATCTAAACATTGTCGTGTTAGAATTTTTAAAACTCGAATTTTTTGGAACTCTAAATATAAGAATTTATCTCGTACAACAAAACGAAATATTCATTTTTCCGATAGTATAGATGAAAATCAAAGAGATAATGATTTTGGTAACATATTAGAAACTCAGTTTTTCAGAGATATTCATGCTTTAAAACTAAAATTTAGATCTTGCACTGATAAAAGATGCAAGACGTGTGGCATGATAAGTGGGGAACAGTTGAATATGGATGCAGGTTATATATTTTGTAACACATTTAACTGTGTTTACAAAATGACATGCAACATATGTAAATTTGCTTACATAGGTCAGACCTCTAACACTATAAATATTAGATTGAACCAGCATAGGTCTGATAGAAGGAAATTTGATTGCAACAAAAACCAGGCTAAGATTGAAATAGAACACTTTCATAAACATGGATTCAATAACATAACTGTACATATACTTAGAATAGTGCCAAATATTAAACAAAGATTATGGTTCGAAAACTTTTTTATAGATTCATTTAGATCATATTATCCTTATGGTTTGAATGTTATATGGAAAGGTGAAAGTGTCTTATTAACTTTTAAACAAAAAAACGAGATTTCATTATATCTTCCGAATTTTAATAAATTTATTGATAGTAGTAATAATATTCGTTTAGCGAGAATTTCAAAAGCTAAACGCAGAAAAAGAGTTACTAGAGACATGTCAACCCTCAAGAATTCTATGTTAGAATTAGCTGCTAAATTTGATGATAACTACAACACTGGCTTAATTAAATCGTTTATGTTTGGCTTGAATAAAACTGAAATTAAAACTATGACAAATATTTTACGCAGATATAAATTTCGAGATTCTCATGGTATGCATATGATTCGAGACCTTAATAACAATTTAGTACAAAAAATGAATATTAAATTAGATGCAAGTGAAAAATTACTCTACATAATATTGTACATTGTTATTTATGAATAAATCCTTTAACAAAATTAATTTTTCAAGTATATTTCAAAAATATCAATCCTTTTTTCCAATTAAAAATATTATTATTAAAAAGGCTTTCAAATACAACAAGAAATTTGGTAGATTGATATTTAATTATAATCAAATCTCGGAGCTCCTAAGTTCTGAATCATGTAGATGCAATCTATATCGAGACTATATTGATGATTATCATCAGCACGTTGTCACAGGAGACCTTAGCATCGTGAAAGATGATTTGTTAAGAAATATTATGGAAAAAGGTACCGGTTTTAGACTGATGATCCAAAAAAAAAATCTAACGTTATGAAACAAATCGTAAAAGATTTAGATAAATTCTACCTTAAAATGGCAATTAAATACGGAATGCCGATTGAAGCATTCAATCAATTTAGATCTTATGTAGCTACAGAAATTCGGGAATTAGATTTTACTGTTGAAAATGAAATTATGTATAAAGATCTTAAATCATCAATAGTAAATATCAAAAATGACTTCGTTATTACATATGTTGATAAGGTCTCTGCTAATTATGCCATAATTTGTAAATATTTTTACAGTAAAATATTAAGTAACCACATTTTAAATAATAATTCATTTCAAAATCAATTCACAATAATAAGATGATAATCGTCTTTTAGCTTTTGAACAAAAGACTGAATATTCATCTAAATAATATTAAATATCCAAATATTTTTTTAACACCAAAATTTCATAAAAGCCCTATAAAATTCCGTAGTATCACTAATGGATACAATACATATATCACGAAGTCTGGGACGATCTTACAATTTCTTCTTCAAAATCTAATTGATGATTTACAAAACACGGCAATTATTAAAAATAGCTTAGAGATTGCTAGAGTTACTAAGGATATGTTGATTTTTTCTATGCATGGTTTTGATTTCGAGGACTTTTTTAATTCTATAGATATTGGCGATATGATTAAGGTTTTTCAGTTAATTTATGATAAATATGAATTATATACTTCAATGAAAACAGAAAAATTTGATATTCTTGTTACCCTCGTTTTAAAAGAAAATTTCATTACATTTGATTATAATCTTTATAAACAGATCAAAGGATTACCTCAGGGTGGTCCAGCTAGTAATTGTTTAGCGAACCTATATTTACATTTTTTTGAAATAGATCATGTTATAAATGATTCTTACTTAATTTATCGTTATATAGATGATACAATAATTTTTGGTAAAAATAGTGAATACAAACCAAATATTACATTCTACCCTGATTATCTCAAGCTCCTTAAAACTAACTTCAACTCTAATAGGGTGGAATTCTTGGATTTAGACTTGCATCTTATTAACAATAATGTAGTCAGTAACATTTTTGACAAAAGAGATTCGTTTAAGTTCCATATAATTAAAATTCCCGTATGGACCAGTAATTTTCATATAGTAATTTACAGAAATATCATTTTGAATTTTTTATTTAAAAATGATAACTTAACTACCCACAAAATAGATAAATACAATAATATAAAAAAAATTTCAATGTTATTTAGATCATGAATACCCTTTTAATTTCTTCAGATTTTATATTCATCACAAATACATTAACCGTCTTGCTACTTTGAATTCGAAATCCACCACACAACAATAGGTTTTCAAAGTCAGCATGTTAGTGGTCTTGCTGTGAAGATTATATCATAACACTCATATCACAGTTTACATTTTTTTCACACACATCTTAAACATCTTACACATTGTTGACAAACAACCAAATTAGAGCCTAGCAAACTTACATTTTTGACAATCAACCAATTCAAATTTTACCATATTTGATTGTCGTCATTTTATACTTGTCTTTGCTGGCTGGTTTAAAAGTCAGCTCAAAAGATGTGTTTATGTTTTTTCGAATTTTTTAACTTGGTGAATAATTGACTTTCATTAATGGCAAGATGCTTGTTTCTCTTCGTAAAAGCTTTGTGAGTAAAGAAATTATGTTAAATTATTTTTTGAAAGGTACTTTTCTTATGTAATTGTTCTAGTATTTTTCTACTTTTCTTACATAATTATTTTGTGATTTTGTGATTTTTCTGCATTAAGAGTTTGGGAGAGTTTGTTACATAATAGTAGAGATTGGTTTTATCATGCTCTCTGAGTTATACTTTCTCTGAAGATTTGTTTATTTTATTTGGTTTTCCTACCGAGTTGCAAAGGGGGAATGTTGGCGCCTTCAAACTAGTTTAACCCCACTTATTCGGTCCTAAGTCCGAAATTGCTTTCTGACTCGCTAGGTTCTTCTTTTTTGTAGTTCTTTTATTTCTCTATAATTTTGTTCTTCATGTTCAGCTTTCATATTTTTATTACGTTAATTCTTGTTATGTTCTTTATCTATTATTTCTTGTTTTTGATAAATAATACATATTTCTTTTATATATATATATATATATATATATATATATATATATATATATATATATATATATATATATATATATATATAATTTTTAATTTTATCCTACAATCATTTTTCTAAACCAAACTTATCATTTCGTGAAAGATCATATAACAAAATATTTGCTTGCATTTTTACCTTCATTGACCAAAGATTTGTCAAATCGGGAAACCAACTTGTCTACATCCTTTTCAAAGATCGATGCCTCCATAGAAGAGAGCCGCTACTGAACAACTCTTTGTGGAAACTCCTCACAAAAGAATCTTATCGTGAATCATCTGTGTGTGTGTTTTCAAGAATTTTTACATTCACTTTTTCAATCAATCTGTCAATGGCAGCAAAAGACCTCCCATTTGAACCCTTTTTTCATGAACATTGGTTCACCCATCATTTTATCATCGAACCCACTTTCTCACTATTCCGTCACTCATTGCACTTTCATAAATTTGTACAAGATGACGATGAATTTCTATTGGTTTTATATTCCTTAACTACAAAAATTAATTAAAAATCGCACTTCACTCTCAGTGGGATCAGACACTAACTAAACGCTCACTAGTACGTGTGAAACAAACACATTTTGACTGCAATTTCCTTACTCTACCCAGAATCACCCAGAGACACGTGAGCGCTAGGATCGAAATCTGATACTGCAACTTCTGTTAAAGTAGAACGAAACGATACATAGCTTCCGTGTACGCCTCTTATACATATATATGTACACTCATGTCCATAAATTGAGGATAGTGAAGTTCAGGCAAAGAAAGAGACAGAAGCAAAACAAATTTGACTTATTTGTGAAGTCTATTTATTAAACACAGGTAAAGAGCAAAAAAGATGCTATATGTTTGACATAATTAATAAAAATTGCCATTTTTACTCCCGGGAGCAAATTTAAAAAAAACCTATTTACAAAAAACAGTATAATATGGTTAGTATGATGGTTAATACGGAGTATGTCTCCCGGACGATGCAACGCAGGCCTTACAACGCCTAGGCATGCTGAGTATAAAATTATCAATCTGATCTTGGGGAATATTACACCACTCATCAAGCAATGCCCTCCGAAACTACGGTAAACGAGTGGGAGGGGGTAGACGGGCTGCAATTCGTCGGCCAAAAATATCCCACACATGCTCTATTGAATTCAAGTCCGGTGAGCATGCTGGCCAATCCATACGAGTGATATCGTCCGATTGAAGGCATTCGTCTACAATGTTTGCACGGTGAGGACGGGCGTTGTCATCCATAAATAGAAATTCAGCACCCATTGCGTCCCGAAACAAACGTACATGTTGTTCCAGAATGACATCCTGATAGATGTGGCCTATCATCGTTACACTCTGAACATACAGGTCAGTTCTGGAACCAAGAATAATTCCTCCCCAAACGAGCCACCCTGCACCAACGTAACGGTGTCGTTCAATGGTGTTCTCTTGGTGGTAACGGGTACCTGGCGCTCTCCATATAAATGTCCGGCGAGAATGTGACTGCAAACTAAACCTGGACTCATCGGAAAACATCAAACAAGACCAATGTTGTGGTGCCCACAATGCATGCTCTCTTCTCCAGCTTAATAGCAGGTGGCAGAGAGTTGCGGTAAAGGGAACACATCTGACAGGCCTATGAGCATATAGACTAATGTACCCTAAGCGTCATTACACAGTCTGCGTTGAAAGTGCCGTACCGGTAGCTGAAGAGAGCTGACGAGACAGGTCTGATGCTGTGCTCCGTCTGTTTCGTTTGGCAGTAACTGCCAAATGTGTGTGTGTGTGTGTGTGCCGGTCCTCATTCGGCGTTGTAACTCGGAGGCAACCTGTGCTGTAACATCTACTCACATTACTATCATCTTGGAACCCTAGCCAAAGCCTGGAGATGACACTCTGGGTGATTCCAAGTTCCTCGGATACTTCCAGCTGGTTACGTCCACATTCCAGTCGTCCAATAATTCTACCACGTAAAAAATCATCCAAGTTCTTCCATTGTGCCATAACTATACGGTTATTGCACTGAAAGACTTTTAAAGCGCTTGTGAACAATTTTACTTCTTTGCCACCATTTCTTATATACCCCTCTTTTACACTCTCGTCATTGTGACGTACTATTCGCGCCATCTGTTGGTTTTCTGTAAGTTGCATATTCTTCTTCAAGATGTGTGTGATAATTTTACAGGTGAAATTTTTATTTTAGAGTTCAATTTCTGTGGGATTCTGAAATATATATCAATGCGTGTGTGTATGTGTGTTTGTATATATGTGTATGTGTGTGTGTTTGTCTATTGATTCATTTTATAATCATATTGAAAATATATTGAAATGGCTACTCTCAAAATCAATTTTATTTCTTTATTCCAAAACATGAAACTGAATATCCTGCCATAAGGGATCTACATTTAAACTCCTCTAACACCTCCATTTAAATTTTTAAAAAAAGAGTTAAATAGGAAATAGCATACATTATGAAGATTCACGAGAGCCGACAAAAAATTGAACGAGTAAAGCGAAAAGAGTATTCTGAAGGTTTTATAATAGAAAATATAGCCTTTATCATATTATTAAGTTTGTGTATGGATATTTTGTTATTTTTGATTAACTTGTTAGCCAATAATGTGTTAAGAATTATCTTGGTTTCAAAACTATTATCTGTTTGTAATTAATGGCGCTGAGAACCTTAGGTTGTGTGATCAAATGATCATTTTCGGAATACTGTAGTTGGAACTTTGTGTTTCAAGTCGATGATTCGAGCCTTTGAACCCCTAACATCCAGTGACGCAGAGAGAATTCTGCACCTTAAATATGTCAAAACTGAAAGACTTCATATTTAGGTGTCGTGGAAATTTGGAGAGTATGGTGGCAAAGTAAATGCTAATTTCCTCGCTTTATCATGGTGCAAACTTCTGAGGTCATGTAGAAAATTTCTTGCGTAATTTTGTGGAACGATGCTAATGAGCAATCAATTAATTAAAGCAAACTTACCAAAGAAAATTAAATTGTAAAACATTTTTACATGTGATTTCCCGTAAAATTATATCATAACACGAAGCAATTCCATTGAACTAGTGATCAGTTGATGATAATATAAGTGTCCATGACGAGACCAAATCAAATAGTACCATGGGCCTAGATGACTGTTCTGGCAATCTTTTCAATATCATCTACATAGATAGATGTTTGTTGAGGAAAACTGGACCCCTATTTCTTGTAGAACAGCAAGAATAACTGAGCAGATAAAACATGAGCTGGTGTTTGCTCTGTATTTGAACAGTTATCACAACTTCTATAAGTTCTTCTACCATCCCTATCAATCTTCATTCATCAGTAATGGCCTACTCTTAGCCTAGAAACAGTATTTGTTATAAAGCAGCCCCCACTTATAGTACAGAGTTGATACTTTACAGGAATTAACTTGCTCTCTTAATTGTAAATTTAAGACAGAATTTGCGTTTAATAAGATAACTGACAAGTTTGTCATTATTGAGATTTATAACCTCTTTAGCCAGTTTTATCCGCTAGTGATTTGTTAAAACGAATGATAAAGTAGAAAAGTATTTTCTGTAGATTAACGTGTAATGTTTTCTTTGCAAAATATAATACTATTTGCTGTTTTATTTTTCTAACAAATCTGGTGAGAACATAATGTCCTGTAAAACTTACCAATGGCAACGGAAGTTAGATAGGGTTTAATACGAATGAAGAAAAATATTTTTTTTACAATAGTTATATAGGTTTTATATGAAACACATTTACTATTTTTCTTCGTGCTGTAAACCATATCAATGGAAGAATAACACACGACCAATATAACTAAATATTGAAATGAAAATGTTTTATACAGATATTTAAACATCAGATGAAAGAACTACATTTGCTTACGCTATATATATTTTTTTAAAAAAAACTGCGATATATTTTGCAAGTTTAACTTTTCTTTCCCTTTCAAAACATTTCTGAAAATTTATTCGTAACCTTTTCAAGATTTATATTCTAAAAAAATCAGTAATTTGTTTTTTCTCTTATAAATTTGAAAACACAATTATGAGATGGTGTACTTTAAGTTTTTGATACATCATATGTATGTAAATATTGTTTTAGTTCAAAGAAAATATTTATGTGTGCCTTTTTTGTTCGGTATATTTTAATTAAAACAATTCATTGAACAACATTTCAAGACTCATAAAGTTTGCTTCATTACCAAAATTATTACATATTTTTATGTCGTTGAATACAAATAAGTCCATATGAAAGTTTAGCTGTATTTTAATGTAAAAAGTCCGTTATATTTTTCATCATAAAATAATGGTTAAAATAATTTACATTTTTTTGCTTAATAAATATTCATCTCTTAGAGTTATTCTATAAATAATTTCATCAACACACAAAGATGAATTTAAAAAAAGAATTAATCAAGTAGTGCAAGTACGTAATTTTGACTGTTTATGGGAACTATAAATATTTAAAAATCTCTTCTCATGAACTTACTTATTTACCAATTTTAATTTATTTAAACATTAGTATTATTGCAATACTATTCAATAGTTTTATTATTATTATTGTAGTATTATTCAATATTTTTTACGTATTCTTGCATACATTATAATACCATAAACTTAAGAGTATTCTTTTTAATGATAACATTAAAAAAAATTCTGTCAAATTGTAATTAATACCTTCATTTGAAAAAATGATATTGTATATTAGGTTAAAGGTATTTCGATAAAAAAAATTCTATTATTTTTCGCAAAAAAGAAATACAAGTTTCGTGTTTGCTAACTATTAAAACTAGCCCCAGTAAACTATCATTTAAAATTTTTAGACTTAAGTACAATTTTAAAATGGAATTAATTAATCTCTTTGCATATATGAAAAAAAAAATTTTTGTGATGCTGTAATAAATTTATTTATACGCCAAAATAGCAACCCCAGCACGCAAACTGTGAGTTAAATATTTAGCGCAAGTTGGCCACTTCGAAAAACATGTTTCCTTTGCAACCATTTGGTGAAAGTTTTTGGTGCCAAAAATCTGGGTTTCAACATGACTTGATTCAAATCCTATTTTAGCCTCAATCCTTAATAAGAGAGGGGGAAAAAAAGACATAAAATGGCGTCCTTTTTGTAAGGGCGAAAATGCAGAATCACGCACTTCTTGGCGCGATTTATTTTTTTAGCTTTTCCCGAGGTTTCTAAACACGCCAATCACCATAATCGACCCAATTTCGGAGTTGTGAAGAAGGGATCCTATTAGCGTATTTTCGCGCATGCCTAGTACTTTTCTTAGAATACTTTTGTAGAATTTGGTTGCGTAATTTTAGCCTTTTTTTTGTTTATCTCTCGCTATATATATAAAAGTTTTCATGATGTTGTAATAGATTTGTTTACACATAAGGTATAGTTAGTGAAAATGACTCGATAAAAGCTGGATTTAAATGATGAGGAGCACAGAGAATGAATTTCGCCAAAAAACGGAGGAAGAAACTGTACGAAAGACAGAAATTTTTCAATAGAGATTAGTATAAAACTAAAAAAAAACTACATAATACATGTAAATTATACTTTTACAATTTGAACAAAGCAAATTAAAAATTGTAAATTTGTACAATGGGGGTTGAAACATCATTAGACGGACAAAGGGTACACCCCAGTTTTATTTCTTGTTCTTATTGAAATTTAAAAAAAAAAAATTAACAATAGATTAACAAGCGATCTCACTGATACAAATATATAATACTGTTTTTTTTTTTCTATGAAGTAATGAGTTTTTTTTAATTAAAATAATTTCACACGAGTGGATTCTACATTTCAAATTATTTAGGTTATATAACACGCCATTCTTCATTTTTCAAGAAATGAATCTTATATCCCCAGTTCTAGCACCGTTTTTACCATTTATATGATAAAGAATATGGCAGAAAATAAACATGTCATAAAACAGAGTATACAACAGAAACAGTGATTTTTAAAGAACTACCCTTAAATGTTATAGAAGTACGTCCAAAGTAACACTTTGGCACTCCGACAAGAAGAAAAAAATCCCTCCTTCTCTTTTAATTTCAGCTTTTTGTTTCGATTTTTAAGCCTTTCATTCTTTTACCTTGTCAAAAGAATTTAGTTAGAGCCTCCTTGAATACCTGCTTTATAGCTATGTATATGACAAATGCTACTAAAACCCTCAGAAATATATTTTCAGAATTTCCTTTCCACTACTTGAGGCTTTTGAGTCATTCTACCTTCTATTTCTTCCCATTGTTTTGCCATTTGAGTTCAAAAGAATTCTTTTTGAACTTAGAAACTTTTTTCTCAAAAGATATAGGACAAAAATTTGTAAGAAGGGTAAAAGCTTTTGGGATTTTAAATTACGCTTTTGTCTAAGTTTTCTTGCTAAAAAGGCTTCAGAAAATAAAAAAGTATTTTAAAAATCAGAAATTAATCATTACAACTTACATTTCTAATGACAAAAAATGCAGATATTAAAATTTGTTTAATAATGTAAAAATTATTTTAATGCAGTAAAAATTTAAAATTTATTAATACTAAGTATTTAATATGAAGGATTTCTGGCAAAAGTAAGGTATCTGACTATTCATGAAACCGAGGTTTTAAGCTTCATGAGTTTTTTACGCTTGAAATAAAATAAACAAATATTTTTATTGTGATTACAGAAATTAAATTACACATGCCATATATATTGCATTGTTTGTTCAGAGAACTTTTCTCAAAAATATAAAATTGCTCTTAATCCATTTTAAACTTTTAAATAACAGTTTGTAGTTGAAACATCTTTTTTTCTAAATTTTATTTTCTCAACAAATGAAGATTTTAAACCCAATTTAGTGTAATTTTTTCTGTTATTCGCATGTTTGAGGTTAGAACTTGAAGCTTTTTCGTGCTCAAAATTTCATATAAAACTGATATAATTTTAATTTTAAGCATTTAATGTGAAAAATTGTTTTTAACTTACCTTTGCTTGTAATTATTAAATATTCACATGCTTTGAAATTTAGTTAAGTATATTTATCATCTTAATTTATGTGATTTCAGTAAGTTTTAGATGCGTAAATGAGAAAGTCTTTTTAGAAACTTCACTTTTATTAATTCGTCACAATAAACTATAATATGTCACAATAAACAATTATCAAAACAAATATTTTCAAAGAAAGGTAAAAAAATATGTAAATTGCTCTTACAAATGAGTACTTCATATTCAATTAATTTTCCTACTGCATTTGTTTTTTTAGAATCATAAAATTTATTTACTATTATTCTATCAATTTTTTAATTTAAACCGAATAAGCTTCAAAAACTTTGGACAGCTTAGTTAAGAGTGAAAAATCTAATTAATCCAAGTACAAACCAGTTTAAAATGTCTGCAAATTCTGAGAATTTTGAAAATATCTTCAGCTTTCCATATAAAAGGTTTAAAATTTGAATAATGTGATTTAAAGAAAAAGGGAGTGTTGAATTTACTTAAAATTCGTTTTCAAGGAGAAATGCGTTAAAATAAAGTTCCTCTGAAACAAATAGGGCGAAAAAAATTAGTTGAATAATTTTTAAAAGATAATTATATGATATTTCCTTCAAGTTTTCAGTTTTCATAAATTATAGAAAATGTTTAAAATACATGTATTGACTTTCTAAGATTGTTATTTACATTTGAAAATGTGAACTAAAATATAATCTGTAAAAATACATTTATAATAAAGTTGATATATATTAGACAGAAAATATAATTAGTAAGTATGCACAAATTTTCAAAAAATATTAATTTTAAATTGATGTGTTAAATATGTTCATAAAAAAGTATTTTGAAATAATTTCTCAAAAGCTAAATATACATAATTTGCAGTTTTTCTCAAGATTTTACCAAATAAATGTATGTATATATATATGTACTATAATATATATATATATATATATATATATATATATATATATATATATATATATATACTACATTTTAATTCAGAAATAAATAGTCTGCAGTAATATTGAGCAGTACTGTTTCCTCCGTACTTCTTAACTTTCATATTGAAAATCCTTCAAATTTTAACATTTTTGAAATATTGTTATTTTTTTTTATTTCTTCAAATGATATAATAGAAAAAGTGAAAGGTAAAAAAAGTATAAATGATATAATAGAAAAAGTGAAAGGTAAAAAAAGTATACCATCATTTTTTTTTTCCTTTTACGAAGACCGGAAAAAAAACTAGGAAATTACTTTGTCGATGATTTTTACAGTTTTTTTCACTTTTTTTAGAAATAAAAAAAGAATTGATTGAAGTACCTCTTATAGTTGATTTCATAAACATTGCGGTAAAGTAACTCATTTCAGATCTTGTGTTTCCCTAAATGAGAAAGAATGGAAAGGCTTTGAAATAGTCTACAAGTTTGCATGTAAAGTAAAAAAGACGTTTTTCTCACTCAAAGAAAAAAACCCACTTATATGTTTCTCTTTAAGTCATTTTTTAAAATGTTTTACGAATTATTTTTAAGGTAATAGAAAGAGAAATTTTGGGAGCCATAGCTTTTTAAATATCCTCTTCCGTATTCGAAGTGCATGCAAATTTCCGCGATTAAGATTGGTTTTTCTGATTCAGTTTCAGATAAATATACATTTTGGAAAAAAAATAAGTTGATATAAGTATAAAAATTTAGTATAACATTGTTATTTCTTCCTCTTGTGCAATTTCAAGTAATTGTGGGAAATTCCGTCATATAAAGAATTATTGAAGAACAAAGGTAATAATTTTGGCTCGAAATAAACACGTCGTCTTATTTTTTAAAAAAAAGTAGAGCTCGAGCAATATGCCACCAATGTCTGATATTAGTACTTTAGAAGAACTTAAAATAACAACAATCCAGAGTTCTATTTCATTTTGATATAAATAAAACACAAAATTTCGAATACTGACATGTACTTCTTCATATTCTTCCCCTTATGCAATGAAGGTAAACGTAAGAGGATTGCAGTTGTAAAGTAATAATATTAAGAAAATATTTCAAATGTAACACAGTACTAATAGAAGAAATTGAAATGTACTGAATAATAATGTTACTGGACATAATTGGAATTTGAGATTCATGAGGATTTTAGATAAAGTCAGACTATTTTTAAATAAGGTAGCATCATTTTAAAATTAATAAAATAAATGTTGATAAGGGTTCGAGCATTTTATGCCAATCAGCGATGAGAATTTATTGTCAAAAATCAATATTTGAAGTACAGCATTCAGCTTCAAAATTCGCAGAATAAATTTCAGAATGTCTTCACTCCTTCTACAGCGCTCTCACATAGTTATCAGTGTATAAAGTACACTTTTACAAAATATTATTCACAAGCACCGTTTTTCCTACTCAGCAGCGGAGCTAATCGGTAGTTTTACGGTCAAGCATAGACTAGTAATTGCTAGTCAAAACAAGATTAACTAATTGCAAGACAAATTCAGTTCCAGTTACCGTCTCCGTATTTATGTCTCTGGGATTCTTCGGGAAAGATCCGCTTGCGTCATATATCATGAAGTTAATGACTTTCTCCACTTATTTCCAGAAACATCCATAATGTCACGAACTCACCAAATTGGTCGCCATGTCACCAACGGCTACCAAAAATAAAGTAAGCTTGGCTCTATCTACAAGATTTCGCTATGTTCCCACTGAATCACCATTATATCGTAAGGGACAGCGTTGCTTGTACTTATTGCAACTTTAATATGAAATGAATATAACTTAAAGTAATATAAATTCATTGCACATCCGTATACATATTATTTACACTATTTTACACAAAATGCGTGACAATATCTAACAAATATTGGTATTTTACTTCGTTATGTTTACAGCTATGAACAGTATTGACTTACAAATCATTATAAATTTTTACATTGACAGTTTTCTTTTAATTTATTGTTTGGGTATTTTTCAGCAGAATTGAACAAAAAAAATAACTAACATGTTTACTCTAGTGTCTTTGCTGTTATGCCAGTTTTTCTGAAGACTAAACTGTTTCTTTGGCAATTTTTAATTTGCTGCTCTTTTATACATCAAGTTGAATTTTTTGGAGTATCTTGGCGGATACGTTCCTACCTACTGTCATTATTAATGAACTATAGATTCATACAATTTAATTAAAACCATAAAAAAAGAGTTTCTCTAATTTAATATTCATTAAAATCAGACATGGATGAAAATAAATTAGTTATTAACGTATTAAAATTCCACTTTATCTTACGGGTCATTAAAATTTTGATAAAGTAACGGTAAGTCAAATGTATAGCGTTTTATGATACTTTTTGCAGTTATTTATTCTTTGAATATTTAAAAAAAATATTTTCTTTATTTTTTTTCTCCTTTTCTTTTGCACATATGTGAGCGAAATTATTTTTTTCTTGCAACTAATTGTTTTTAAATGAACCTACACGTACTTCGCTCATTTTTATTTATCCCCAAATAAAAATTTTAAGTAACAATAAATCTGTAAAAAAAATAGTTCCTACAAAAAAACTTTTCTTATTTATTCTTTGGACATTTATTTTTTAGGTAGATATATCATTCAAATCGATGCGTTTTCTCTCCATTTTCAATAAACTGCGTTCTATTTATTCGTTGTTGTTTTTTTTTCAAAATTGTTTGCCCCTTTCATTTCTTTATTTATTAACCTGATTTTTTAGATTTGCGTTCTTAAATATTTCATCCGTTTTTATATTTATACCATAGAAACATTCCTAAACTATCTGCAAAAATATAGGTGTTTTCGCATGAAAGGTATAATTATATTGCTTAACGTTTCTCGTTTTGTATATGTGTCACAAAATAATATAGAGGCATATCTCTCCACTTGCCGTTCTCAGCATGCGTTTTTTTCTGAGCATTTAATTACTAATCTTGCTAATGATTGTTGTATTTTAAGCTAAATTATAACTATACATTGGATACTGGTGGGTAAGAACACAACTTAAGAAATTTATAAATAGTAAATTTTTTGTATGTATTGTAAAGGAGGAAAATATAAAAATCATGCTGTACCATATGAAAGACAATTGAATTTTTCTTAACTGTCTTCTAGAACAAAAAAGAAAGATTAAGAGATTTAATTTTTTTTTTTGTCATTTTTCTTTCTCTTTTCATGAACCACGCATTAATAGAATTATCTTGTACAAAGAATTTTAATAAAGTATTTATTTTCCTTAAAAAATGAAAGTGTTAATGTGAAAAAATGACTTGTCTCTTTGATACAGTAAGCAATGAAAAATTATCTGAATCTCATTCTTCTGAATGCATTTGTGAAATGTTGGAGATCAGACAATGAATAATAATATTTAAATAACAGTCCTTACAAAAAGACATTTCTTATTAAGTTTGTGATGTACAAGTCTCTTTCTCCTAATTGCTAAGAGGGGACGCTGATAAACGTGGGAAAAATTCCATTCCTTTCCCTAATTGCTAGGAAAAAGTTTCGCAAATGGGTGGTCAAAAATCCTGACCATTTTTTCCCATGCCAGACCAAAAGTTAAATGAGACACCGTGTGACGAATCTGTACGGCACCTTTCCACTAATATTCTTAGGCGTCTTTGGGGATTGTAAATCCGCGTATATTTTCAATCAACTCTAAAAGAAGAAAATGGGATATGTGAAGCAGATAAGGTATTTAAGGAGAGCGCTGTAAGTTACCGGAGAAGAAGGCTATTGAGCCAGCAGCAGTAGTGACAAGATTTATAGGATTCAATTGGATTACGATATTGGAGCATAGCTGTTATCATTCAGCGAAGGAGCCTTAGGAGGTTAATATACCTGAAAAGATCGTAAGTACCACAGGTGATATATTCTAGATTAGTACTGCTTACCACACGCATTAGATTAATAAAATTAGTTCAAGTTTAATGAAAGCTTATAATTCAAGTTGCGTGTATTTCTCAGACCTCCTATTCCAGTAAACCTTTTTAAAATTGCACGTAGTTATTCATAGATTTTATGTTTCGTAATTTAATTTAATATTAAAGGTAAATCCCTGTTTGATGTAGCCATATAGCTTACTATTAGTCAAAAGAATTTTGATATTTGAACCAAGTGAATAAATCTAAGTTATTATTATACGAATGGAGTCTGATCATTCTTTGCCTCAAATTAATCCTAGTGTTCAGAGTGGAACCCAGGGGGTTCTAACAACCGGTACAGTGTGCTTTTCGGGTTTTCACGAATCTGAGGTGACTGCGCGTCTGCAGGACCAGACTCCCACTATGCACTCAGACAGACTCCCGCTATGTACACTTAAACAATTTTGTTCAGTGAAGTTAACCGACAGTTCCACAATGTATCCATACCAAATTTAAAAAACAATTTTAACATTTGGAAATGTATCCTGTATTAAATTTTTTGAGTATACACAAATATTTCCTGCTGTAGGGAAGACATAGTATGAGATGTGGTGTGCGGTTGTGAAATAATGTTTTCGTACGTGTAGACTATTTTTGAAAATTTAAATATCACTGAAGCTGATCATATAACTGCAAATGAGCCTTATTTTAGTGTGTGCTGGTATTAAAGTAAAACACCTTACAATATTAAACAGCCTATGGGTTTATACTCAACATCAAATTATTCGCAAAATAGCTTACAACTTCTATTGAAATTGTAAAGAAACTGAAATATAAATATATCTGACTGCAGTCAAAAATATTCATAATATGTAAATATCCTATTCCTCCACTTATTTCAGTACATTTTAAAAACTGTATCTGAATGCAATTTTTTATATTTATATATAAACGAGGCATAAAAACTCACACAGTTATAAAAATGTCTTTATCATTTTTTTAAAAATATACTACTATAAAATGATTGTAACATCAGTTCTAAAATCCTAAAAGTTTTTAGAGGGGCAAAAAACAAGTAATTTTGGATAGATCAAAATTTTAATATAATACACAAGTATACATGTTATTAAGCATATACATTTAAAAAATCATAATTCCTTCTGAAATAAACGTAATTGAAAGAAAAATATTTAATTTGCCAATGAGTGGAAATATATGTGTATCTAAGGGGAATCCCCAAAGTGAGGCAATATACTTTAAAAGCTAATTTGTCTAACTATATAAAATAGCAGATTGCCCTGACACGCCCCAACTTGTTACAGTTTCAAATTAATATGAAACTAAAAGGGAATTATAATAACATATTTTACTTATGCGTTGTGACTTTTCAAAATTTTTAAACTTCCAGCTAACAAACAAACACTCCCTGGGGTCTAAAGAAATTCTTCCCCGATTTTTTACGATTGCTCCAGGGTCAAAACACGGGGTTCCCTTTGAGCCACAAAACTTCCTATCAGTGCCCTGCTCTGTGTGGCTTCCACCGTCCCTAATTATCTTACAAGATCTTAAACCTTTAAAGGGGAGAAAGGAATTCAGAAAAGTACGGCTCAATAGCTTTTCAGAATGTTACTTGAAGGCAAGTTTATACGTGCGGTGCATTTTCGAAGCATCTTTACAATGACGGGATTATACGTGTGAAACGCTTGGGGAGTTAAAGTAATTTATTCAAAGTATTATTCTAAGCTTTAGAAAAAATTGCATATTTGTAGAACTACAACTCTTTAAGTTCATAAAAAATATCATTTCTTTTAAATAAACATCATTGCTATACATATTGCAGTCTAATTTTTTTTCTATACACATCTTGTCTTTATTTTTAAAACTGTCACTTTTGTGTTCGAGGTTCAAAACCCGGGTTGGGCAAGTTTAACTCGACCTTTCGTCCCTTCAGAGGGTCGATAAATGACTACCAAGCTTGCTTGGAAACTTAACATTGAGGATTTCGCTTTAGACTGACCACCTCACCGGAGCATCTGCTCATGCACCTCAGGACCCAATGTCACGTATACTGATAAGTGTATGGTAAGCCTTGGCTATCATGGGCTGTTGCACCACTGAGTTAAGTTAAATATAATAATGTGAATAAAATACGTTGAAGGACGCATACAAAGTGGCGAAATATCCACTCAAGGCATTTACATAAGGTAACAGGTGTAATTTGATTAGTACGTATAAAGTCTTAAAACGTGATATGTGAATTTCTCCAGTTTAGAGGTTTCTGAAATGAAGCATTTTGTTGCAAATATATGAGATTAATTAAGGTGCTTTCCACAATAATGTATTACTTACACTGCAAAGTAACGGTTATCCGCGTGTCATGAAAATATTTAACAATAGCTTCTCGTGATCTCTTTCCACATACTATTACAAAGTAGGAATTCTCCCTTTATAAAATTTTCAATACTTTAACTTAAATATATTAAAATTATTTACAATGAACTTGAATTTTACATAGAGCCTTAAAGTTTGTTATGCCATTAAATAATCCATGACACGAGTATTTCATTAGAAGTTAATTATCTAGTCCATTTATCCATCAATTTAATTTTTCATTCATTTACGCATCAATGGAATTTCTCATCAGTTCGCGAATCAATATAGGTTTTTGTTTTATCTGGTCATTTCTCTTTTACTTCATCAATTTTTCCATAACTAAGTTATGCTTCAAAAATAGTAAATTTATTTCCTTTATCTCGTACTATGTTACTAATTTTTTATTATTTCCAATATTCCTGCCCCTCCACCCTCAACCCATGCATATTCTAAATTAAAATATTTTGCTTTTTCTTGATGGTGCATTGTGTTTTAACACGATGTAAGAAGACCTCCAATACACTTTTACTATTTTTATAAGTGAAATATTTATTTGCCGTTAGCTAAAATTGAATTGAATGGTTAAACAATTTCTAAATGGAGTCTTTTGTGTAGATTGTTAAACACAAATAATAATTAAATGATTCTTATGTTGTACAAGAAATGCATGTATAATTAATCAAACATGGTCAATTAATATCTGCATAATTAATCAATGTCTTAGAGGCAAAGAGCATCCAAGATATTTTATAAGAACATTAATCTTTCACATTTTTGTCAATTACCCGAAAGCCTATAATCAGTTATTAACTACTATAAAAAAAGCTGCATGCTTTTTCTAGCATAAAAACAAATCATTAGTTCTATTTTTTAAAAAAGATCCTGAAATTATGTAACAAGTAAAGGAAATACTTCTCTATTATGCAATTACGCATGATAGAAAGTCAGCGGTGACGTGAACACAGTTTTTCCTAAAAGCTCGAATATACATACTCTTTTTCAATCTAAAACTAACCTATATAATAGTAGGAATGATTAAAATAACCTCTAGAAACTTAATTACCGTAAAATCTGGCTTATAATGTGCACTTTAACACAAAAATGAGCCAAATTTAAGAATGCGTGTCTTACGCCGGAGATAAAAATGAGAGCTTTAAAAATAAAAACTTAAAAAAAACCAGACTTCTGCATTCATCGATATACTGTTTCTTTACAAGAAATGGCATGCCTTATGAATTTAAAGGGTTGTATTTCTAGAAGTATACAATTTTTTTTTCTGAAGCTTGGAATAATACCTCAAATAAATGTCTTCAAAACATAAGAACATTGCGTACTTTCATTTCAGTTTTTTTTCGTAAAAAAAGAGCAGTGCGCGTTATATGGCGCATATAACAAAATACTACAATTTATACCTTAAAAGTATAAATTATATGGCGGATTTTAAATCAATATCATGATTTTTTATTCGCTTACAATTATCATAAAATCAATCTAAAAATGGATGAAAAATTTGAGTTACAGAAAAGGCAACGTCGGAAAACGAGCATATTTCTGTCAAGATATATACTTATCAAATAGGAATAAAACAACCAAAAATGGACACAGAAAAAGATAAGTTTGTGTTTCTTTCGAGAGGAGGATATTGAAAAATATTTTTTGTTAATTAAAAACAGTTATGTGTCCAGAAAAACAATAAAGTTAAAATGCTTACAAATTAAACATCCGGTCGAATGAATGGAAAGGAAAATATCAGGTTAAAAGAAATTGGAGGACGTCCTCCGTCTATATATCAATACATAATTACGATTTTGTGTAACATCATTAAAATCAATCATGAAGGATTGAAGATTACCAAAAAGAAATTTGAACTCCAAATTACAACTATTTCGCATAATCGGTAGACTCATCTATTTACTAAGATATTAGACAATAACATAAATGTAATGCTCCAACGTGTAGAAATGAAATTTTACATAATGCATGCATTTTCTCGACGTTTATCATTTGACACTTTCCTTCATTCTTATTTAGTCTGATCATATCAATAGATCCATGAAGAAAATGGAAAGGCTATTTACAATGTCTCCATACTGCATAATCCAGGAACTAAGTTATTATGCTTCCTCAATACGATCTTCGAATTTTGTTATCTGTTTTCGATAAATTGAGGGTTGTCAGTTGACATGCATCAAGGAAGATTTAATTCGGTGGTTTGCCTTATCGCCGTCAATAAACAATATGGATTTCAGCTTCTAATTCGTATAGAATGTTTTTAAAGATACGGATGGTTTGATGGCGTTATTTGAAAGGGACTGGCTATTAAAATGGTAAAGAGGTTAACGGAAAAATTAAAGTTAGGATGCTCTGGATTGGTGATTGTTTGGATTTAAGTGGGGTTTTTTTTCTTTAAAAAATGCATCAATATTACTACTCTAACATTAAGTACTTTTTCTTTGTGGAAAAGAAAAGACATATGCATTATATTTAATATAGTAAATGTTTTTGCCTTAGATAAAATTATTTGTATTTTCTTCAAACTAATGTGTTATTGCTAGCTTTTGAAATTCTGCTGAAAGCTAGTTTATTAGTATTGTAATTCTTAGAAACCTTTTAGAAATAAGTGTCTTCAATTAAAATAAAGAATTTAGAGAGTTTTTAATGTCCTTTGTGACTACATTTGTCTTTATTTTATCCCAAATATTTTTGATGTAAAAATTTAAAATAAAATCCATTGTGGGTACTTTGTCCTTTTACTAGATGTGGAAATACATCTTATATTCATACATTATATATATACCAGCTGTTATACCCGTTTTTTGCACGGGTAAATTAAAAAATTAAGCAATACAGATTGAGGGATAAAAAAGTTGTTATTGAGTTAATTTTACGTGTATTCCAAATTAAACAAAAAAAAGCTTTTTTCATATCTCAGTTGAACAAAAAAAAAGCATTTTGTTAAATTTTAAATCTGTAGATCTAGTAAAGGGATTTTTACTTATTTACAACTCCCCGTAACTCTCTTGTCAGTTGTGATTATTGAAAACACCTTCCTAAACTAATCTCTGCTTAGCAAAAAATAACGTATTGTTACAAATTTTGAGTAATGAAAGCTTGAAATAGTGTAAATAATTTTTATCTGGAAGTGTAATACATTAATATTACTTTCTGTAGTATTTATTTTATGTTAAAATATTGTCACCACCTCTCCCTTTTAATCTAATTTTATTATGAAATAAAAATAGTGATTACACTGATCAAATAATAAATTAAAAGCGAGCGCGCACTGAAGCATAGCGTAGACAAAACAAAAAGGAAAGTTTTACTTCACACACACAAAAAAAGATAGATATATGCTGTCGCGGACTTTTTTGATGATGGCAGAATTATTTCCTTTTTACTTGACAATTATCGTTATATGTTGGAAATTTCACACAATATCTTTATGAATTATAGCATATGTGTTATTCTGATGTATAAGCTATATTATTGTAAAGCTTCATTAAGATGACTTGGTACCCTTTGAACTACTTTCTTTCATTATGAATTTAAAAATTATATTTCAACATTTTTTATAATATTTCTATTCCAGAAAATGATGCGAGATGAAATTTTTCACATATTACTCCCACAATTTTAAAAATTTAAATTTTTTGAAGAACATTTGGAAAACTTTAAAATACTACTCCTTCTGTAATTATTAATTTTTTAACCTGAATTTATTTTGTAATAATCTTATGGATGTTATAAACAACTTCAGGGATCGAATTTACAATAACTTGATTTGCTTTTGAGAAAAAAAAATAAAATGTTGATATACATGCTAAAAATCAGCATAAAAGCCAATATCTTTTACATTTTGATTTTTTTAAAAAAAAAAATCATTTTACGGCAAAATGGATCCCTAATTTTGTTACATGCTTTATATGCAACACACAGCAATAAAATGGAAGTGATTGGTAAATATTTGTGGAAGGAGTAGCATTTTGAATACACTAGTGTTTCGAAGAATCAAACTGAGAAAAACCACTTTAAAGATTATAATTCTGAAAAAAAATATAATAAACTTAAATAAACTTAAAATACAACTTTAAGATATTAGTTTTATATTTTTCTGAAAAAATTCGATTTTAGTATTTTTTCAACCCATACATTTTTTTAAATGATCAATTTTAAGAACGTATTAATTGCACACACAAGAAAATTCAAGAAAAGTGTTAAATGTTGTTTTTTTCCTGTCACGACAGAAAGATTCTTAGTTTTTTTCTTCACATATGATTGAAGTACTACATTTGTATGAAAAACATATCAGGAATAAGAACAGAAATTATGAAATTATTAATATAAAATGCCTTAAATCCAAAATTTTACATGCAAACATTTCACAAAGAAGAAAAATTACATTATTGTACTGCCCCGAAAATATTCTGCTTTATATAATACACAATTCTTTTTTATAGTTATTTTTTCTCTTTATAAAATAGATTTTTTATCATAACGCTTTTTTTTCAAAAAAAGGGGCGTGGCCGAATTGCCTAGTTTGTTTTCAAAAGAAGTTTTCGTCAACTTCTAACTTTCCGACTAGCACAAATGATATATCAATCGCAAGATAATAATGTAAAGAATAAGATTAAATAAAAATAAAAAAAAACAACAGGTCGGTTATTTCTGGGGTACCAAGTCCACTTAAAATCCATTCAGCTGTTTTTCCGCTAAAGAGTAACAAATATCAATACAAACTTTCGATTTTATAATATTACTAAGGATAAAATATCTACATTAGAGAACACATGTGTTGACGAGATACCTCTATTTCAGATGCAATACTGTTAATTCTGGGCCTATTTAAAATGTCTTAAAACATTTGTCGTTTATAAGGTAAATCTTTGAGTAAAAATAATCAAAAACGATTTCAAAAACACGATAGAAATAGAGAAATGAATAAATATGAACACATTATATTTATTAATCATCTTTTGAAGTTTCAAAAGCAAGTTTGTTTTAAATGAAAGATGCTGCATACTACACTAAGGGACAAAAAAATTAGCGCACCGCAAAATAATTGCGGAATCGTAACAAAACTTGGCAAGAAGGTATACGTCGGAGATATATGCAAATGATTAGAAATGCAGTGTAATTGCGCATTACGTATAGCAGGTAGAGGGCGTTTAATCTCGTAATCCGTGGAGTATAAAGCAGGTAACCAAAGCTTTTTTGAGTCTGCTGAATCGTTTACAAAGAATGAGTTAAGGTAGACATGTCATTACGCCGTTTTCGAAAACAATATGAGCAGCTGTCACAGTTTGAGAGGGGGAGAATTATTGGCATGACGGAAGCTGGGTGGTCAGCTTGTCGATTAACTCGTCAGTAAGGCCGCTCTGATTGTGTTGTGATGGGACCAGTGGATCCGAGAGATGTCATTTTCACGAAGAACAGGCTCAGGATGCCCTCGACAGACCAGTTGTCGAGAAGACCACCCCATCTTAAGAAATGCACGCGTACAGCCAACTGCTTCATCGGCTGCCTTCCAGGCACAGATAGCTCTTTCACTAGGGGCACCTGTGTCTTCTCGAAACATACGAGGGAGCCTGGCTGAAGGACATTTGGGATCGCGGAGCCCATTACATGAGTTGCCCTTGACATCCACCCATCGATGACTCCGTTTGGAGTGGTGCCACGCACAATGAAACTGCACTGCCGTGGAATGGAAAGCGGGTGCCTTCATCGACGAATCCAGATTCAATCTCAGCAGTGATGACAATATTGTTCCTGAGGGGAGACCCCGTGGTGAACGCATTAATCCTGTCTTTTTTTATAGCGACACACCACTACCTCATCTGGTATGATAGTATGGGGTGCTATTGTGTACAATACAAGGTCACATGTAGTATTGATCCGTGGTACCATGACACCCCAGCGGTATGTCCATGATATCCTGCAACTACATGTGTGATCACTCATGCAACGGCTCACAGGAGCCATTTTTCAACAAGACAATGCTCGGTGTCACACTACAAGGGTGTCACAACACTTTCTCCGTACAGTTACTATCCTACCTTGGCCTGCGCGATTGCCATATTTGTCTCCAATCGAGCATATCTGGGATTATTTTGGCATCCCACGAGTTAGTATGAACCAGATGCAAGTTTACAGCAAATATGAAACGAAATGTGTCATGACATCACACAGAACTTGTATGCCTCAATGCCCGATTGTATCGTATCGTGCATTCGCGCTAGAGGGGTTTCAAGAGAGTATTAAATCCATCGTTCTTGTACCTTTTTCTCTGAAATAAATGATCCTTTTTCCTTTATTTTCTAATCATTTACTTACATCTAAGTAGTAAAATTTCGTTTGATTTTGACCGTTCCTTCTTGGTGCGCTATTTTTTGTCCATTAGTATATTTTAAAATGCCTTTCCTTAAGAAATTAAATATATTTTTAATGGATCATTTTTCTTGAATGTAGTCGAGAGAAAAAAAAGGCCAACTAGTGAGCAAACAGATTATCATTTTATGTTTTGTAAAGATTGTTATTTTTCTCCATTTGTAACCACAAGGAAAAAAACAGGGAAATATAAGATACAAATTATATTCACATGTTGAATTGAAGGCAAATTTAAGTTATTTTTTTAAAATTAAAAAGTATTTTATTGAAAATTTTAATTGGTTTGTACAGCAATTGTAAGTTATTGCAATATATTTTGTTCTAAGAAGCGTTGCAGTGTTGGTTTAAAAAGAATAAAGTGATCACAAGAAGAAAAGTTAAAAAGTAGTTCTTCAAAAGTAATAGAAAATATTTATTCCCTAAATTAGCAGATTCACCTATCCCTACTTGAATTCCAATTTTTATTTTGCTTATCGGAATTACTCAAAGCTGTTTTCAAATTAAAATTAAAATAACATTCACTTGATGATAAATGTAATGAGTTCTCTAAGAAAAGTTTACTTTTCTAATTTTGTGAAAAATAATTCCTTCAAACAAATTTATGGTTGAACTGCTTTATACATCTGATTTATTTGAGTGGGTTAAATATTTATCTTAAATGCCAAATTGTCTTACTTTCTTACGTATTAGATTTTAAATGAAAAAAAATAAGTTTCAATATCATCGGACTATTTATTAAATTAAAAAAATGATTTTGAAACCGGAGTTGAAAATTACCTTCATTTGTTCTTCGCAAAAGAAGCAAGCTTCAGTAATATCAAAGGTTTTCTTGTTTTAAAAAATCAATTAAATGGAACATGCTTACTAAGAAATCAACCACACCTCGTAGGAATTTAAAACAAAATACATTTAATGAATGTTTCTCCGAAAAACACCATTCTGAGCATAGTAAAAGGAGGAAAAAACAACCTCGAATTTTTGTTTTTAATAGATAATGTTGCAAACATAAGCCTATGAAAGCCTAACAAAGAAGTGTAAAACTAACGCACTTTAAACAAAGATAATTGGCTATTAAGTTGTAACTAAAAAAAATGCTAAAAATTTCCGTTGCAATATCTTGTAATCCAATTTTTCAGGATTATGCATATCTGATTATTTCAACGGAAAAAGGTCAACTAAAAACCTTAAGAGTTCTGAAATAATGATTTTATTATTATTATTATTATTATTATTAATGCTTCCTTATACACTTCAGCCGATTAAGCTTGCTTCACCCAATTTATTTGCATAGTTTAACAACTCAAGCCAACATTTTACTTCGGTCTTTATCAAAATATTTTTCTACCAATAACTACCACACAATCGTATTTGGAATATTTTTATCGAAATCGTGAATTTTCTTAACTCTTTTTCTTTCTTTAACCAGGAAGTGGTCTAGCACTCGATACTAACATTAGTGGTCACGCGGGAGTGATGGAGTCATTGCTAACTTTTTTTATATTTCTTTTTATTTTACAACATAAAAATGTTTTTGTTCCAGTAAATAATTTAATTAAGAAAAGTATATTTACTTTTTTTTCCTTATAAGTACTTTTCAATGTTTCTTAGATAGTTTGAGAAAAAAAATACAATTAAAATGAACTTAATTGTTTTAAATGTGCGTGACTTTAATAAGGGATTTAAGTCACAGATACTTTTCGTTAATATTACAGAAATAATATTTGAAGACAAAACTATCATATTTTGTTGAAGTTATTGCAGTTTTATTTCACTTTCATGATCTAAAAATAGCATTCTGAGCTACTTCATGCTTGTGTCTTGTACACATGTGGCTTCATGTTTCTTCATAAAGTTTTTTTTTTTTTGAAGAATTGGAAAATTTTCCTTTTAACTCAAACGTTTCATGTTCATCGCTTTTCTCAAATTTACTTTCGCTATCCTTATTAACATCCATTATTTCATCAGGTTTCTTCCCTTGCTCTATTAGTTTCAAGTTCATGCAATAGGGATCGAAGCTACCCATTTCCTTTTATTTTAATATATATTCTGTTCATTTACAATTATAAACCAAAATGAGTCGTACATCACGACAATCAAAACCACTAAGTCATTCTCAGATGAGAAATGTTTCCTGTTCATAGAAAAATACTTAGGAGCAAAAGTGGTCGCGCGGGGAATTCAATCACACCAAATACTTTAAGAATGTAAACAAACGTTCGCCACTCCCAAAAAGAGTGATATATGTGACAAATAGATTTTTTTTACCTTGAAGACTGTCATAAAGGAACACACTGCCAAGGATATTGGAAGGAAAAACAAACAGCTTTCCCAAAATTTAAGTTTTCGTCAGCATGGGGTGACTTTGTGCCCCACTTGACCAATTCCGGAATGAAAATTAATAAGGATTAACAGTAATTTTTGCTTTAAATTCTTATATTATTTCTTATAATACTTTCTTCTACAGGTCCATATTATCATATATTTTAAAAAAATCGTAACATGAGATTCTTTCTTATTATAGCATGTGACAGATTGCTAATTTAATATGTTTGATAATTACGTATTATTACACCGACAATTAATTTTTTCAAATCCAAAAAGTTGTCGACAAAGTGATAAGCAGTGAATAGTGAAAAGCAATCCCACCTACTTTCGAACACAGGAGCAAAAACGAAGACAACATTTGTATTTTCTTAAAATTTTATATCTCTTTTCGCTCACGAGTTTATTTAAACTAAATTCGAAGTTTCTTGTAGTCAATTTTGTATTCACAAATTGAAAGTATAATTAAATTTCATATCAATTTGTTAGTTTTGGAAATTATCCATATCTTTTGGATACATGATCCATAATGATACACTCAGCATTTCAATGGGTTGATTCCAAGTAATCAAATATTATCTGCTTCTAAATGTGACGTTTCGACAAACCAAAATTAGTCATCGCAACGGTTGCTTGTGCACAGAAAAATATTTTTTTTGTTTTGTTTCTGTTTTTTAGTTTTCTTTTGTTTTTAAAAAGAATCTTACCTTTGTCCAGAAAAAAAAATGCCTTAGTTTTTTTGTCGGATTAGGGTAGTAAATAAATTCAAAGCAGGTCCCTTGCAAATTCACACTTAACCCAGAATTCATTCCACTGTCGAAAACATTTAGAAAAGATTTCTTTTGCAATGGTGTTCAAATCCACCATCGCGTTCTGAATTATTCCATCTAAACTCTGAAAACAAGATTCATTTGAAGGCATTTTTTGGAAGGGGGGTGGGCAGTTAGAAGTCCCAAGGAGCCAAATTCATCATTGACATTATCCAGTTGGTCCTGTGCAACTGCAAGATGAAATTTTTCTTTTCCACCAATACAAATTCAAGAACACATTTCGTAACCACTCTGAGCATGATTTAAAAAAGCTGCACGAGAGGAAAACCTCTACTGAGATCAACATGTTTCGCAGTCTCTCGTACAGTTAAACGACAAACTTTCATTGTCAGATTTTTTCAATTTTCAACAACTGTATTTCGAGTGGTTTGTAGCTTCCCTGAACTTTGGTCACTCTTTACCGACAGAGGGCACTTTGAATCGGATAAACCCCACTTCAATTTGTGTGACCCCCATAGCTTCATCTCCAAACGCTGAATCTTATGAACTGTTTCCCTTAGAAAATCATCAAGAATTAAACCACTGGGGTTCACTAGAACGAACCAAAAATTTAAGCATGTGCATTAAGCTATCACCTTCCAATGTGGTGCATTCTTAGAATCTCTACTATCCGGGGGGGATTTAAGGTGGAATACCTTTTGAATAGACTTAGTTTGTAATTGATCTTAAGTTTGCTCGTTCAAATGAATAAAAAGAGTAACTGATATTTGAGAATCATTATGTTGACCGTAGCTATGAAATTATGATCATTATCATGTAGTGTTTATGTATTATGTGAAGAAATTCTCTTTAAGTTTAGAGGGTACCTCTTATACCGACAATGTGAAATTGAGCTTTTTTTAGATCCATATTTCTAAGCAAATACACATAAAAACTTCAAGTTTTATCTGTATATTAATTAGGCATTTTTATTTAATTTCTGGTTAAATTTTTGAAATATATTGTTTAATTTTTTCAAAAAAGTTTCATCGTAAAAGTATCACTTTGAAATTTTTGAAAGCTGTCATTTTTTTACGATAAATGCTTTTTAGCAAAATATTTTGAAAAAAATCTCCAAAAAAGTAGCTTTATTATGTATAGTTACATATTATTTTTTTCAGTAAAAATTGCATGGACATTCATTCTTTAGATTCTGTGAAAAGGTACACGCAGTTTGAAAACAATCCTTTTGAGAAAAATTCATTTTTAAAGTAAAAAGGCCTTTCACATCCCAAAAATAATAAATTACAACATGTGTTTTCTCTATTTTATTAAACATAAGTATCTTCCTAATTTTTTAGCATAAAATAGGAAACTAAAAAGTCTTAAAATGTTCGGAAAATACATATACAGTATTTTCCAGTTTTCGTTTAACGAGATTTTTTTTCATTTTGCATCAATTTCCTCATATCTGTATAAATATATAAATAATTTTTAGCTTTGATGCATTATAAATATCAAATCTGATTATGAAACATCATAAATATAATGTAAACTTGTATTAATATGTAAAAGTGATGATTTGGGAATACGTGATTTTACGACGTTGCGAAAAGTTTAATTATGGATTTGTATGTTCCCAGGCGAAAACAATTTATTAACGTTTCAAAATTCAAAATGTTCCCGAAACTGTACAAAAGATTTCTAAAAAAGTAAAAAATAAAAAAGGTTTTTTATTCTAAAACATGAAATTTGTGTATTTTTATGCATGTAACAAGCTTCTCGCAACGACAAAAAGCATTACACATCAGAGTTGTAATTAGTTACCTATCACTAAAAACATTTGAATATTAAAGCTTAAAATCTTGCCTGAATAATAAATAAACATTAATATTTCTAATTAAGCGAAACATTTAAAATATATTGCTTAGGTTTATCAAAAACATGTAGCATAAAAATATTACTATGATTTTTTTAAAAAAATTGATATTTTTTGTCACGATATATGGACTCCAGTAAAATATTTGGGGAAAATCCCCAAAATACTCACATAAATATATATAGTTACATTCCAGAAACACGAGGAAAAAAATTTCATGTACATTCATAATTATATTCTGACACACACACATACACACAAAAAGATGAATACAGTTATTAAAACATCATTTTTGAGAAAATTGAATTTTCACTACAAATGGCCACTTTATCACAAAAATAAAGAATTACGACATGTATTTGTCCCCTTTTATTAAACATTAGCATCTGTGAAATTTATTTTGCATAAAATAGTAAACAAAAAAAGTCTTAAATTGCCCAGAACAGCATTTTTCAGTATTTTTAACGAGAAAATGTCAAAATGTTCTCAAATTCTGTATCAATTTTTAAAGAATTTGTAGCTTTCATGCATTACAGATATAAAATTTGAACATAAAGCATCATAAATATAATGTGAAAATGTATCAATATGGTTTTGGTGTGAATTTGAGATGGTATTTAAAAATACCTGATTATACGTTTCGCCAGTTTTTGTTAGGTTTTCGTAACATTATCATTAAGTATTATTGTTGCAGACAGTTTCTAAGTTTTAAACTTCAAAAGTTACTCTAAAATAGACAAATGTTTTCTGAAACCGCCAAAATAAAACTTTTTTTATGTTTTTAAACATGAAATTTATGTATGTTTATGTAACAAGTTTCTTGCAAAGACAACAATCATCACATTTAATGTATCTCTCTCATCTCATACTTTTTTTTCTCAGAAACTATTAAACATAAAGACTCAAACTTTTATTTATATTAATTTGACATTATATTTATATTGAAGTGAAATTTTTTTAAATATAATAATTAGTTTTTTTCAAAGACTTTTTAAAAACTTTTAGTTCACCGAACAATTATTATTATGAATTTATTAAAAATTGTTTTTTTTGTTATGATAACTGCTTTATATTTAAATGTTTTAAAAATATTTCAAAAATGTCACTTCAGTATACACAATTGCAGTTAAGAACCTACTGTAAAAATTTACACAATTTTAAAAATATAAATTTTAAACATACAAGTAATTAAACACAATTTTAAAAATGTAAATTTTAGAAAACATAAATTTTTATATAAAAAACTCATACATTTGTACTATTTTTAATCCAATTTTTTTTTGCAGAATTAGCACATAGTTGTAATTTCAAATATTTTTAGTCTTTACTAAACCTTAGCAAGTTTAAATAATCAGTAATAATAACTAATTGAAATTAAATTTAAAGTGAAGTACAGATTTATAAATTTAGTTAAAATGTCTAAATATTAAATATAACATTCAAATTTAAACCACGCTTCTAAATTTCGCTCCAAGATTTTTTGTATATCTAACACAGTTAAATTTGCAGTTACTGTACAGATATCTAATGCATATGAACTAAAATACATTGAGGCTTTGCAACTTTGCCCCAGATTTAAAAAAACCATGTTTACATTTCTATTTGTCACATGGGTGTGGTTCATAAGCTGATTATTTTTTTAAAAAAATCACTTTAAAGTACTTCTAATTCATATAATGGCTTGCATGTTATATCATTGGAAAGGTTCCGATTTGGAGATTTTAGAAATGTCAAAAACTCAAAATCGAGTTTGAAAAAGTTATTAACCTACTGACTTTTCTTAAATTATTCTACCCTCTGATTTTTTTTTCAATGATCTGGTATTTCGTATAAATATGTTTTTTTTTTACTAAAGATTTATAAAAAAATCATTTTTTGAAAGGAAATATGTTACACATTTTAGTCTTACTTCAGATTGAATAAAATAACTGAATAATATTGATCATTACTTATCAAAAGCAGAACATCACTGGCAGATCTTACATTACAATTATTCCCTCTATTTTAAGACGTCATAAGAAATTGTAAATGCATAATTGCTATTTTTGTATGAATGACACATTTACTGACCATTTTACAAGAAATGATTATTTACTTTTAAAATTTTTAAAGAAACGCCAAGTGTTTAAGAAGCTTGATTTGAGGAAGTAGAAAAACAAATTGTATTTATATATTTTAAAAGAATAACATCTTATCATTAACAAAATTTTTTAGAAAGTTTTTTTTAAATGGAACAACGAACCACATATTGACAACCAAACATTTGCAGACACGGCAAGTCTCACAAAATGTAAAATCCATTTCATAGTGGCACCATCTAGTGTTGACTCTCGCTATTAAATTTAGACGCTTGAATTAGTTTTAGTTTCAGCTCCTGTTGGATGGCCACCGGCCAACAACTTTGCTTAGAAAATCGAATGAAAAAAAATTAAAATTAATAAGCTAGCATTACGCACTTGTGTTTGAATTTTAATAATTATAATATTAGTTTACTTAATAATTATTACAATACCTTTTAATCAATTTGTGTATTATTAGAGAATATGTCTTTTGTCATGCATTTCTTGATAAAAAAAAACCTTCTTTAAAGTATTTTTTTTTTTATTATTAAAAAATATAATTCAAATTTGGTTATTATTTCAAATTATAACTTTCTTATAAAAGCTATATTTTGTGTGAGGGTATACATTTCTTCAAACAATTTTGAAACATTTACGCAGAATTTCCAATTGAGCCGATTAATTAAAGTAATTTTGTTAATTGTTATTGTTTTGAAAAAAATACACAAAAATTGTACTCTTCAACATAACAAAAATGATACAGTTTATACCTACCTCTGTTGAAAAAATAAAGCTACTTTGAAAAGTTATGAAATTCTTTTTTTAATTATAATAAGAAAAAATAAATTTGTCTTAACATTTCGCATAACTACCGAGCTCTTAAGAAAAGTAAACATTTCATAGGCGCAACCCTTAGCCTACATTTCAGTATATATTCAGAATCAATATTCAGATTTATCTCATGTCATGTAGAAAAATCAATTCACACTCCCGATTGCAGATACCATAAGTAGTGTATTTAGTACTCTTAAATCGTTAATGAAATGCCCTAGTTCGGCAAGGCTACAATTATTAACGGTACTTGACAGGATATTTAGTCAAAAGATCCGAAAACAAATGTTTTTCGTGTTTTTTTCCGTCTCGCTTTAATGAGGAGTTAAGACCATCCACACTAACGAGATTTTTGGATGGAATTTAACTTCTTTGTTACATACATCACCGGGTTTCTCAATACGGACTGCGTACAAAAGAAGGATAATTTTTTTATCCTTCTAGAAACAAAATGAAAGAACACGTATTTCTCAAAAGTGACTTATTTTGATGTGTTTAAAACGTTTTTACATTTTTTTTTGAAACACTGATTTTTTGTAAGTGATTACTTTAATATATATATATATATATATATATATATATATATATATATATATATATATATATATATATATATATATATATATATATATATATTGTTTCCGTGAATGTTAGTGAAAAATAACGCAACATGCAAGCGTTATATAAGGAGAGGACTGATTGGTGATTTGAAGAATGGTAATTTGTTTTATACACTAAACAGCTAAGGTTACATCTTTGAGATGTTGGAACCTGTAGTCCTTCTATACATTGAATCCATATTCTGACAGAATAATGTGTGACTACACGTGAAACGCAATGCTCAAGAGTTCTTTATCCATCAGATTGAATTGCTTCATTGGCCTGCTTGTTCTCCCGATCTATCGCCAATCAGAACCGCGTGGTTCATGCTTGCCCAACGACCGTCCTGAGATACGCCACCTGATGCTACATCAGATCAACTTTGGTTTTTTGTGAAAGCCACATGGACTTCTGTACCACATGGATACACCCAAAAATCTCCTTGATTCTATGCCGAGGCATGTGACACGCTTGTAACCAACAAGAGTAGATACACTAACTTCTGATTTTGTAATCATCCACACCTCATAAGAGGCTGTAATTTTAATCATTTGATCTTTGTATATGTTATTTCTGGTCTTCTTTGAGTTGCATTTTGTGTGGCATGCAGTGTTTATAAATATTTAAATCTATTCACAGAAGGTTTCAAGCGCCAATGTCATTGCATCCAGAAGATGACATATTTTACTAGCTTACGTTGTCATACCAACAACATCATTTCTTTAGTTACCACTGATATTTAAATCGAAGTGATCCCGAAGAATGAGATCCTAATATACACTGATTTCGCTACTCTTACACGTTGGTCTTAGTCAAAAATAAAAACACTGTTTTTTTTTTTTTTTTAAATTGGGTTTATGTTCGCTTTTCGTCTGTTGCTCTAGCAGATCTATTTTCTGTCCAAAACTTCTGTAGCGCATCAGGGCCAGTAAAATGTGCCCTATAACAGCAAGGCTAACCAAAGGTCTATATAATGGAGAGAAGACACATCTGCCTGCATCTCTATACAACATCCAAATAAAGCGAAATTGAAGTGCCCTCTCCTACCTTTAGTCATCAGTAGGAGTTGTATGTTTCCCATGCGCAAAAATCGAAAATGAGATACAGTCGATGAACCTCTATTTTGCTAATTTTTCTATGTAGCGATTTTTTTCCTGGAACCAAGAACATTTCACCATTTTCTTCATAAAATAACCTCCCTTTAGCGAAGTACATTTTTTATAAAATGAATTTTTTCTCTCGCGATTCATTTTCGCCCCTATTTTTAAAGTATTTCAGGACATTTCAAGTTATTCTCTCTTTTAACATATTTGATGGTGGTCATAAATTTTGAACTGGTTCTTATTAAGTGCCTAATTCGCTGAGAGCAATATTATTATTGGCATTTCCTCCAAGAAGTGCAACCTTTGAACCCCCTTGTCCAGTTCACTGTAAACATCATCGATATCCCCTTTCACCCTCAGTGGAGCTGTCTCGTGAATAGTTTCCGTTCATTTGTAGTGTTGATAAGTCTTACTGGTAATTTTGTTTCTTGTAGCTCGAAAATGTTAAAACTTAAGTGCTGCTGCGCATGAAAGAAATACATTTAATTCTTGAGGAAGAGGATAAAGACGTCAAGAAACTTTCCTTGCATTTTTCTTTCTTTTTTTTTTGATAGATAAGATATATAAAATAAATATATATTAATTTAGAAAAATGTATGCATAATTACTTTTCTAAATATATAGTGTTTACGAACTTAAAATGTGTTTTATGTGGTTCATGAAGTTTTTTGAAAGGTAAACCTCCATAAAACGAATTATCCATACAAAGAACTTTTTTCTCGGGATTTAGCAACTTCGTTATATAGAGGTCCAACTGTATTTGGAAACCAAGCATAGACTTTCACTTAAGAATCGGTGCTTTTTTCTTATAGGGAGGGGGTCAAAGTGACATCTACTGAATGTTTTAGGTATTTATGTGATTAATTATTTTGAAAAATAGCGCAGAAATAAAGAAACAAAAAACTGTCACAGTAAGAATGTGTTAGAGTCCACACAAATATAGAAGGCGCTGTGAAAGCACTGCCATATAAAGATGTACGCCGACAGACACTTGAGAGAGTAGAAGGCATGCGATCTCCTGCTAGTAACTACACTGCTGGACAATTGATAAGAACGGATCACAAATTTCTATTTAGCATAACATTAAGCGAGACATGAGGCCTAGTAGGATAAAATATAGTTGCACACTGTTCAGACATTAGAATAAAGAATATTTATTGTTCTGGAAAGTACAAAAACTGTGAAACATCTGAAAGAAAAAAAATGTTAATTTGATCTGCGTACGGAGAAATGAAACAATGCATCTAAAAGTCAGCAGGCACCTTAAAGAAAGGTATCAGTACGGGATATGTCCACCATGGAGTGTGATGCAACATTCCACACGTCGTACCATACTTTGCACAACATTATCCAGCAGCTGTTGAGGCAATTTATCCCATTCCTCTGTGAGTGCACGGATGAGGGTGTTCTTGTTTGTCGGAGGATAGTTTCGACCAGCAACTTGCCTCCCCAAAGCATCCCACACATTTTCAATGGGGTTTAGATCTAGAGAACGCGCTGGCCATACGAGACATTGAATACCCTCGCTGTCTAGACAATCCTGAACAGCGAGTGTTCGATGACATGTTGCGTTGTCGTCCATAAAAACAAATTTATTACCGACAGCACCACGGAAAAGAAGAACATGAGGAAGTAGAGCTTCATCAATGTATCGTTGGCCCGTCATAGTCCCATTCGCAACCACATGTAGGCGCGTGCGGCCATTGATCATGATGCCGGCCAACACCATGATTCTGCATGTCGGATATCGGTCCTTTTCCTGGATATTTTCTGGACGATAAGCAGTACCACTCTCGCGCCAGATCAGTTGGCGTCTACAATCTGATGACAGACTGAACCTACTCTCATCTGAGAATAGTACGCATGACCAGTCCTGTTCAGTTTAATTGTGATGCTCACGACACCATTGCAAACGGGCAGTACGGTGCTGTCTGGTCAATGGGACACACACAACAGGTCTGAGTGCGTATAGTCCTCCTCCCCTCAAACGTCTGGCAACAGTTTTTCGGGAGATCTGCTTTCCTGAGGCAGCAAGAAACTGATTTGCCACCTGCTGAGCTGTGGTGCGCCTGTTCCTTTTTGCTGATAGGACGATATATCTGTCTTCTGCAGGCGTCGTACTTCTAACACGACCTCCCCCCGTGCCGTCTACTACACATTCGAGTAATTTTAAATAACTTCCACAGCCGTGAAACAACGCTGTGAGCGATGTCGAACTCCCTGGCAACATCTGTTATTTTTCGCCCTTCTTCGATATTTCCAATAATTCGGCCACGCATAAAATCATCTATGCGATGTCGGGAAGACATGCCAAAAATTTTAAGTTCGTCTATTAAATCGTACCTGTAAAACTTTGACTTGAAACAACAACTGTCCACACGCGTCAAAACCTTTAAAGCTTTTATGAACGCTATCACGTGATGAACAGACGTGGAAAAAAATTTGCATACTCATACTTCTTACTAATATCCCGCACTTATTCTAATTTTCCACATTTTGCTTCCTTTTATTTTGTGGTTGCTATGGATGATAGTGTTATCCGTCCTTAGCAATTGTCCAGCAGTGTATATTACTGAGTATTTGTATTTGATGATGGTATATTTAAAAGTGTTTAATAAATTTTTGTTGTGTTTATAAAGAAATGTGTAAGTCAACGATTTTTGATTGAGTCATTCCATCCTGACCCAAATTCGAAATCACTAAGCGTGAGTGCTGGATTCGAGTGAGTTCACAACACATCAGAAAATACTGTGAAAGGCTTGGTTTTATTAAGCATGTTAGTGAATCTCCATATTTCTTTTTAAGACCCGAGAAGAAAAAAAATGTTAAAGTTACAATTATTGGGTTTTATGTGACATTGAGACATTTTATTGAGTGATGATTGAAAAACTGTGAACGGTGTTTATACATATTAAAAGTATTGTGGGAATATTATTTAAACAAAAATGGGTACCTTTTTTTAACTAAAGGGAGAAATGTAGATTTGATAATTTTGGCCCTAGAATTGAACGAAACTGTTCCACCTGATAGGAAAGTTATCGATTTTAGAAAAATCATAGCGGAATTCGAAAATTATATGGATGGTTTATCAAAAGGTTTATTAGACATGGGTATCGAGGAACGTGAAAAAGCAGAAAAAGAAAGACAAAGTAAAAGGCAGAAAGGGAAAGAGAAAAGGAAAAGGCAGAAAGGGAAATAGTAAAGGAAAAGGCAGAAAGGGAAAGAGAAAAGGAAAAGGCAGAAATGGAAAGAGAATGAAAAACAGAAAAGGTTAAAGCTGAACTTGAATCAGAGAAAATAAGATTACAAAATTTTAAAATTAGAACTGAATACAATCATATAAATAGCGATCCGCGGAATAGGCGTCATTTAACGCAAAAATTTCGATTTTATTTGAAATCGAAAATGCAGACATAACTTTCTTTTTAATTCTTTTCGAAAGACAAGTTCGGCCTAATTTCATCAGATAAGGAGAGATGGGTATCCGGCTTATTAAGTTTATTACCGTATGAAATATCTAAATGAATTGATTGTGAACTAGAAGAAAAAGGGACCAATTATATATAATCACGTAAACAAATTGTTACTCAAGAGGATTTAATTAAGCCCTGAATTCTTCTGGCAAAAGTTTTTTAATCACTATTGAACATCGGAAAACACTTGGAAGGATTTTGTTTATGAATTCCACTTATATTTTAAAGAATGGTTAAAAGGCGTTGATGACAATGGATTCGAGAAATTTAGGGATTTATTTATTACTGAATAGCTAAGAAAGAAATTTCCGTGACCACTCAAGGACGTTCCTTAGATGTTTGATTCAATTTAATTAATCCAGAGGAACTAGCCGGCAAATTAGATGCGCATGAGAACGTGCGAAAAGGAACAAAAATGCGACCATCACCTGCAAACGATGGAATGACTCCAAAAAGTGAATCTCGTAATTCTTCTAATCATGAAATTATGCCAAGAATGAACCGACAATACAGTATAAAGAATGTGCAGGTAATTTTCCTTAAATTAATAGTAATCAAATAGACCACAGAAATCCCGATTTAAATTTGAACAGAAAATTTAAATGTGACAATTGTTTAAAATTCGGTTTTCATCTTGCACGCAATTGCCCTAAACCAAAAGTTACTCCTGTTTGTGAAAAATGTAAGGCCGGAAGTCATTCGAAGAAACATTGCATAATTAATATGCGGTATTTTGAGGCAATTCGTTTTGCGAAATTGGAAAATGAAGATTAGAATTAACGAACAGAGTAAAAAAAACTGCGTTAAATGTATCAAATAGGAAAGACATACCAAGAAACAAAATACGTTTTGAGAGAAGAAAGTGTTCAACATGTGAGTCGAAAGAAAACGTCATGAGATGTCAACAAAAGCCCTGAGGAAATTTTTTACCAGTTCTGATGAGATCCAGACGAGAGCCTCCAAGACGCACTCAATAATATAAAAAGGGGTTAGCAATGAAGATGAATGTGAAGGAACTGGCAGAGGTGACGAATTTATGCCCCCTGTATGGGCTGCATCCCAGAGTTTCAGAAACGTTGCTGAAATGCCGCGTTTCTGAAACTTGTGGGGAGCGCGAAAACCCTACGAGGGGGCGCGAGCATATCGAAAACAAACGATTTAAAAAATAATTAATTTAATGAAATAAATTAAAAAAACTCTTTCAGACGCAATAAAAATGCAATTTTCTCTGACATAATTTACCATATACACTGGTGTGCAAAAATTAAGGACGAGACGGTTTTTTCAATATAACTTTGTACAAAAGCTTTCCAAATCAACACATTTAATAAAGTAAGATCCCCAATACGTAAGGACATGTGTAATTAGTAAGCAACACTTACTAAAAGAGAAATCAGAGGGATAAAAAGAAGCTTTATTGAAAAAGTAGCATGGAGCGCAATGCGACTGAAGGCCGAAACATCCCTGTGATAGGTGTCCAGCAAGAAACATCCGGTCTTTAGTAGAGGATATGATCTCCCCTGACTGCTATGCAGGTTTCACAGCGCCTGCCATGCTGAGAATGAGGGTGTCAATGAGTTGTTGAGGCATTGTTGCCCATTCGTCTTGCAGCGTCAATCGAAGCTCCCAAATCGTTACTGGTGGTAAGGTACGAGCTGCCAAGCGTCTGCCTAGAAAATCCCATACATGCTCGATGGGATTGAGATCCGGAGATCGTGCCAGCCAATCCATACGTTCAATATCCTCACTCTCTAAGAGCTGTTCGGCAGCTACTGTGCGATGACATGGTGCATTGTCGTCCATGAAAAGGAACTGCAGACCCATAGCGCCTCTAAAAAGACGCACATATGGAAGAAGAATCTCGTTACAATAACGGGTCCCGTTTACTGAACCTGCGTCGAAGATGTGAAGGTCTGTACGACTACCAAGCATGATGCCTCCCCAAACGAGGACACCGCGACCTCCATACCTGTCCCTTTCAAGGATGTTCGAGGGACGATTGCGGCTTCCCCGCTCTCTCCAAATGAGTATGCGATGAGAATCGCTACTCAAACTGAATCTGCTCTCATCTGTAAAGAGTACTCGTCCCCATTCATTATCTCTCCAATTCCGGTGTTCCCGGCACCACGGAGAACGCCTTCTCCGATGGGCAGGCGTTAAAGGTCTACACCGTACAGGGCGTCGTGCAAACAGACCACCACCGTACAGTCTTCTGGCCACGGTAAAATGAAATATCGGTCGTCCAGTTGCCTGTGTCGTATGTCTAGCGATTTCTCCCGCTGTCTGCCGCCTGTTTCTTCTGGCCTGTAAGACAATGCACCGGTCATCTGCGGGTGTGGTTCCTCGTGGACGACTACTACTGAAACCCCGGATAGATGTTCCTGTAGTAGCAATCTCTTTCCAAGAAATACTGATCTTACACCGAGAACATGCTTTATACTACTCAGACACTCCCCCATTACGTCTACCTGCATATCTGCGTATGTGCTACCGTACATTACCTTACTTAATCTCCTGATTGGTCTTTCTGTCTGCTCTGCCTCTTCGTTCAGCTGATATGCTACTTTTTCGACTTCGTCCTTAATTTTGCACAGCAGTGTATATAATTCTCTTTCTCTCTCCTCTGACGTCATCAAAAATAAAAACTTCTTTAATATCTAATTAGCTCTCTCATAAAAAAACTTTCATTTGATTTGCTGTAATCGTATGATGAGATATTTCTTATGTTTTCTTCTTAAACCTAAAATACTACTTTTTCAGAGAAAAAAAACAAAATCCTTACCCAGAATCGAAAAAAATTGGGAAGATAAAAGTTCATCACTGGTATTCTTTTAGAAATATTAGCTGTAGGAAGTAGAAAATATTTGCTCAACATTCGTTTAACCTTCTAAATTATTCCTACAGTTAGTTAAGATTGCCTCTCTTATGTGTTTGTTTCTCATTTAGGGAAGTTGTAAATAACGTATTTCTGTGAGGTCCATGTAAAAGAGTTTTATGATATTTGGAAAACCATAGAGGGCACACACACTTTGAAGAATTTTTTGGCCAAGATTTATGTTTATGAGAATACTCTCAAACATACAAAGCATAATGATAAACGTTTTACACATTTTTTAGGAGTAACATTCATAAATTATATTAAAATACACTTTTAACCCGGAAGTGATTGCGCGAAGCACACATATCATGAAATCGTTTATTCTGGCAAAATTGTTTATATCTTACCAAAGAAAAATTAAAAAAGTTCTAGAATGTAGGTAAGTTTACTTTCTCTTAGTTAAATTATGTACTGAAATCACTACTTGTATCGTGTAAAATAAAAATAATTATTTAAAAAAAGGACTGGGATGACTCAACCACCACGCGTGACTATTAACGTTAGTATCGAGCGTGTGCCTGCTCCTCGTATAAAACATTTTGAAGTCTTATCGCTTTAAATATTAAAGATAACACAAATTTTCTCTTCATCGGAATTTTATATTATTTCTCACTATTTAACATTAGTTCTAAATGCTCATTCTGTGAGTCTTAAAATTACATTTCGCATAAAACTAATTATAATATGAGCATTCATTTTAAAATATCATTTAACATTTTCGTAAACATTGCCGCAGATTTGGGTTTAGTCTCCTAACAGTTCAGCTATTATATCAAGAATGTTTTAGTTTTTTAAGGTATGTGACTACCTTCGGAGCACTTTTTTTGAAATACATAAAATTTCAATTAAATAAACATTTTTTTATTTGAAATGGGACATAAAAGTTAGAATTCCAAAACGGTTTTTACAAAGTTAAAATTAATTTGGGAAATATTGGGAATTTTGAGTGAAATTTTAGTGAAGAATTGCAGTTGCGGTAAGGATTATATTGAAAATTCTAATTACTATATTCTTATAATATTTTTACAGTACATACATGACATAATTATCCGTGTTGATAGCTATAAAATTTGTAAATACTTCTGAACGTGTTTGAAATATGTCAATTTTTATGCAAAAACTCAATTTTTTACAAAACACTAATGTTATTTTCTAACAAAAATGAAATAAAATAAATAAATATATACACAGAGATTATATTATAATCTAACACACAGGTAACACTCATTAAAATATTTTCTGAAAATTTCAAGTCAATATCTTAAAAAGAAATTCTTATGTGAACTGTGCCGTGAAGAAAAAATTGAAAAACATAGTTTTTCAGGAAATGCATTTAAAGATTTTAATACTATATGAAAATTTTTCTACTAATTTTACACTTTTAAAACTCACTATATTTATAGCCAAAGCTCTTTTAGCTTCATGTAGAACTGATTTGACCTTCATTTTACCCTTTTGTTGTTTTATGGAGAGTTTTGTAGACTATAACAATTGTTATTTTTAGCGAAATTTTGGTGAAAAATTGCAGTTACGACAAATCTTGTACACAAAATTCTAATAAAAGTATTCAAATAATATTTATAGAGTACATAAACAACATCTTTATCGGTGATAGGAATAAAAAAAATTGTAACACTTTTGAAAGTTTTTTAAATATACCAAATTTTACGCAAAAACTCAAATTTTTTAAAAAATAATGCTTTTTCTTTCATAAAAAAGCAATTAGGTACATAAATATACACACAGAGATTAGATTTTGATTCATAACACAGATAGAACTACATAAAACATGTTCTGAAAATTTAGATTTAGTATCTTAAAAATATTTTGTATAGTGAAGAAAAAATATTGAATAACAGTTTCTCGTAAAACGCATTTAATAATTTTAACTCAAAATAATTACTTTCCTACTCACTAAACATTTTCAAACCTCCCCATATTTATAGCTTAAGCCCTCTTTAGGTTCATTTTTAGCTAATTTGGACTTTTTTTTGGCTTTTTGTTCTTTTCTGGAGAGTTTTGTTGAGGGTAATGACTGGCGTTTCGATTTTTGAATTCTCTCCGTGTAAATTCTCATATAGTTTTTAAGTGTCGTTGGATCAATTCCTATACCTAAATAATTAAATACAGGCAATAGCCCTAAATAACCCGAAATATATAAGATGACAGCCATGTATGAACCAAAAAACAAAGTTTTTTTATGAACAAAAATTTCTTTCGTCAAAACAGACCACAATACATTATTAAAGCTTTCATTATTATTTTGAGTCTTGCCATGGAGGCATTTTTTTAGTAACTCCTTATCGCAGAGTGCTAAATAAGTAGCTTTATCACTTTAATCACTGAATTTGAAAGGCCTGTTGTTTCGTCCACATATACTTTAGCAACACATAATGCTTGTTTATACTTGCACCAGCTGTCTTTCCCTGTTGGACATTGCCTATGCATGGGATTTTGATTTCTAGAACAGCAGTAAAAGAAGGCAGCTATTACAGCAGATTGTATTTTTTCGAGGCATCCGACATTGCTGCGGATGGCAATCCCATAACAGTTCTGCAGTTTATCGATAAATTTATCAGTTAATTTCCCCTTCCCATCAAGTCCTTTGGTGTTCTTTTTTAGTTTCCTTAAACGTGAGCCTACTCTTTTTTGTATATGTTCTATACATTCAAGTTCTGTGACACTGTTTTCACCATATATATCCTTCACTTCTAAAAAGCCCTTGGAATCACCATCACCATAGTACTCGGTGTATTGCAGGTCTCCTTTGATTAGTGACCTTTCAAAAATTCTAAGAGCTCCAACAGCTTCCATGTTTCCAGAGGATCCTTAATAATTTGAACATACATGCTCATATTTCACATTCAATTCACACATTTTACGATACTGAGTCATTACTTCCAGATCTAAAATTTTTCCATTATCAATGGAAATAACTGAAACAAAACCATGAAGTGACATATGGCCTCTCCGCTGCCATGTGCCATCTACCGAAATACGACAAGTTGTACTTTTTTTAAAATTTTGCACTTCTTTAGATTCAGCTTTCATATTTTCTTCAGAAAATAACTGTACTGCTTCCAACAGTTTGAGTTCATGAGCTCTGAAGGTATTTTTAGAAATGCATGGCAAATTTAAACTGCATAACAACTTCTTACCAGTTGTGAATCCTCTGCCAATCAATCTCAATCCAAATACCAATAAAGTATTGAGAGAGAATTTCTTATTTTCTTTAGGAGTAGAAGTAAAGCCAGTCATGAACCCACAACTGCAAGCCACACACAAATTAGAGCAAAGTCCTTCCTTAGAATCTTCTGCCAGTTTCAATCCAGTTGCATAACATTCCGGACAACACAAGATTGAAATAATTCCCATTAAAGCTTGGAAATTAATAATTCTATTCCCTGTAGAACCATGAAATTCAGGTTCAGGCACATCAAAACTGTCAAAAGTGCTCAATTTCGCTTCACTTGCAGACGTATTATTACTGTTAAGTGCTATAACTTGGAAAACCTCTCTCTCTCTCTATTACCATAAAATTTTCTCTTTCTAGATACTTTCGATCTAGCTTTCTTCATTTGGAAATTACTCACAATCAAATAAAACGTTAAAATTAAATGAAAATGAATGAATTAACTGTAAAATTATCAAAGGTAATAATTAAGAAGAACGCTTTAGAATGAACAATGTAAACAAACTATGAAGGATAATATTATTGCCATTCAGTAAAACAAGTTTGAATTTAAAAAAACAGTTGCCGGATTAAAAAAATAAGTAACGGATACTTAATAAATAAGTAAAAGCAATAAATAAGTACGTTGATCTATATTTACCATAAATATTAGATATTTATATTGCTTAAAAGTCACGAAAAGGACGTTCAAACTTTTTGCTTACATTTTTATGTCTCTTTAAACACCCATTTCCGGTTTTGAAAATTAATTTCCGGTTTACTAAATAAGCTATAACTTAGCTTCTAAATATCGTAGGAACTAAAATAAAATATAATTGAAATCTTAAGCATATGGGCTAAAATATAAAAACATAAGAAAATTTCGAAAATGTTCTCCAAACCGAGGATTTTGGGGTAGTCACATACCTTAAGAAAATGAAAATTTGTACGAAGAGAGGGTACTTCAGACAGTACACTTTTAATGTATTAATGCTGCAAAAGGTATTTTGTAACTAATTTATTAAAACTAAACTAAGAGCAATTTTAAGAAGCATTAATGACTTACTTCGGCTTATCTTGCAGAGAAAGGTTTTTCAAAGGAAGGTTTATATATATATATATATATATATATATATATATATATATATATATATATATATATATATATATATACTATTTATATATATATATATATATATATATATGATATGAAATTGACACTCTGAGTACTTTTTCTACATTTGGCTGGAATCCATGTTTTGTCTTCAATGCAGCAACCGCATTTCCCAATTGTTCCAATTTAAAAATTCGAGAAAGAAATATAAAATATATATTACTTTAAAGTAAGATATATAAAATTTGATATACTTATCTCTATTAATTTGTACAGTTTATAATTAAGATCATATTGTAGCTATAGCGTCTCAAAGTGCATTATTATTGCATTCAATACATTATTATTGTATAAGAGGGGGGCACAATATATATATATATATATATATATATATATATATATATATATATATATATATATAATAAATGATGATTGAAAATTGTGTCGCCAGTATTGAAAGTTTGAAAAAAACTGCTGCAATGTGATTATTTAAAGTTATTTCTTTTTAAATAAGATAATTGCTCTTCTAAAAAAAGCTTCTAAGTTACAAAAATCTCATTATAAGACTACTGATTATTTACTGGAATTTTCCATTTTTAATACAGATTTGTTTGAAAAATTTAGAAAAACTTAAAGGTTTATATAAAATGTGCGTATCTACTGAGAATTGGAGCATTAGCAATCAATATACATGCAATAAATTTTGTTGACATTACTTACCAAGATATTTTTTGCTAACTATGAACGTTAACAAGACATTTCGGCTTTTTAAACCTAATTTCAACAATTTTCAGTTAAACTGTGGAAATTAAATGTATTCGTATAATTTAATTATTTTAAATAATATTAGTAATTAATATTTTATTTATAAATTGAATGTTGATGAAATTATAGATATTTTACTTCTTTGCAAAACTACATGTTCGCGAGAACGCAATTAATTTTTGAAAATAGAACGTAAAGTTAAAATTACGAAAAATGAATGGGTCAATAAGGGTAACATAAATAGAAATAAAGCCAAATAGTGTTTTACTATAAACATAAGTAAAATTTATTTAATTACAATAACTTTTAAAAACATTATAAAGCAAAATAGTTTTTAAATAGACTCTCGTCAAAAGTAACATCATCGTAAACTTGAATAACTAATGGAGCAATTAAAATGGACAAAAATGATAAGGAATAATAAGATTATATATAACAAATGTTTTTCAATAAACACGATACAAATAAGGATGTTTTATTCAAACATTTTTAGCCTCATTCTAAGAAATTAAAGTTTTTATATATGAATTTCATTCTTCTTAAAGGCATTTCATAGGCATATCATGACATTTATCTATGAATTCCTTTTCGAATCATTGATACATATATTTTAATACTTCAAGTAAATCAATTTTTCAAAACTTAATAACTCCTGCTCCTTTTTCCCCCTTTTCAACAAATAAAAAGTACAAATCTTTTAGTGATTTTTTTAAAAAAATAGATGCAAGAAAAATAATGCTTATGTGCATACCTGTTCTCTTTAAACTTGAAAAACTTATCATAAACTATTTATTTTAACCAATTATTGATTAATAACAACGTATCTTGAGTTCAAGCAAACTATTTGTACATAACTATGAATTGAGAACGTACATTTGTGTATCTCTCTTTGTTTTAGAAAACAACAAAATAATTCAGAAACATTTTCTAATTTATTCCTGGAAGACGAAATATCACCTGTGTTCTTCCAGATAGCCCGAATGACAAATAAATGAAGGAGATAATGAATTTTGTTCTTAAATATGTAATTCACTTGGGAGAGAATAAATCGTTTAAAAGTTATAAGTGTTTTGATGAATAAGAAACTTTGCGATAAATTTCATTTCCATTTGAATACATTCCTTTCAACTTTGTACCCGGGTAATCAGAAAATTGCTCACTAAGCCACACAGAATAGAACGCAATGATTAAATAGGATTATATATTTGATTAATTTTGCATTGAATTTCTGAGATTAATTATGAAAGCATTGATGAAGAAAATTGGAGAATATAATAAGCAGTGTGTTCTCAAGTTTGGCTTATATATACAACGACATAAGTGAATACATTTAGAAACAAAATTCTTTGTAACAAATTCATTTAATTAATTTTATGTTACCAAATTAATCTCGAGGACATAGTGATAAATACTTTTGTTTGGCAATAGAAGGAGAAGTTTATAACTTATTTTTGTATCTACACTATTAAAACTCGAAGGTAAACAAACGTATCTATGCGAGCGACTATACGACTAGGTGTATCTTCTCACAAACCGCATGAAGCAAAAACTCGCCAAATGTACCAAAAGCTCGGTAATGATCCGATGAATCCAATTTGAGCATTTATATTCCGATATTGCAATTGGTTAAAAAGATATTAAGTAAAAATCTTAAAACGCATAATCATTGCCATTTTTTCCTGCCAGGTGATGATGTTCCAATTATTCAACCTTTTTATTTTATACTAGACGTTTTAAATACACGATCTCATTTTTTATGAGACTCAGACAAAAAATAGTTACAGAATTAGAAAGATCATTTACTTCGTCACGATGCGGTAAGATTTATTTAAAAAAATAATGATATTTTCTATTTTTTACAATTTTTCTAAAATGAGTCAAAATCGATACATTTTTATGAAAATGATTTCAAAATTGTTCCGACTGCATTTTCTTTCGCGTTAATGAAGTGATATTCTACACTAAAATAGTTCATGTTTTTCTCTTTTAGAGTCAGTTATTTAAAAAATAAAATGCCAATTTTTTTTACGATTTTTCAAAAAGTACTTAAAATTTTATTTAAATACTTAATTTATAAAAATAATCTCACGAAACCCTTTCTTCGTGTGTGGAATGACATTATCCGTTATCTGTAAAAAAGATTGAAAAGAATGCTTAAAAATTACGGTTTAAAAAATGTGTCTTTCCCCTTTTTGCGAGAAATATTTAAGCATTATTTTTGTTACATGTTTTGTTAAAAAATTACCGATGTTTGCAATCGATATATAAAGTTTGAGGGCATTAACTTAAAAATAAAACCTGAAAGAAAATTTTAACTTTAACGAATAACATAATGCGAAATTGAATATATCTTCCCTTTATTTTTAATGTCTTTTATTTCTTTTTTACCCGAAGATTTCGTGTATCGATTGATTAGAGCGCTCGATTAGTAACTTTTGCACCCGGGTTCAAAACAGCATCATTGCTTACTTTTTATGATCTTTATAAAAATACTCAAAATTTTATTCGCGCATTTAATAACTTCGCCAGCAATTTTGTAATTGGAAATATAATTTATTTCATCACGATACAGTATGTTTTTATTATTTTTATTATTATTTATTACAAAAGAAGGATACTTGACATATTTTACGATTTTTTCTAAAATGAATTAATATCGTTGCGTTAATATGAAAATTATTTTTAAAAAACTCATACTTTGATCATTTACAGTTGGAGATTTAAAAAATAAAAAATAAAACACTTTTTTCCTACGAACTTTTTTTGTGCAATGATTCCTTACTTTTTGTGCAACTAGATGGCTGCACCTGTCAAGCTCTTTAAGAATCTGTGAATGTTCGCTTTTGGAGAGCTCTGATGGCGAGAGAGGAAGGGGAATTTCCATGGTAATATGTTATGCATTTAAAAATGTTCGTTCAACGCCTGGGAGAAATAAACTTGTCTGAAAAAGAAAAGAAACGAAACAATTTCGAAACAGAAAGTTTTCAGTAATACACGCGGTAAAAGCTCTAGCAACGTCGGGCGAAGCGGAAATGGTGGGATAGAAGTCATTTTGAAAGAGTATTATAATTGCTTATTTTTTGAATGAGAAAGGAAAATTTATAAAAGTAGAGAAATCCCGTGCAATGCCGGGCCATGCAGCTAGTCGATCTTGTTTTATGTAAACATTTATCTTCCGACGGTATTTATAAGTACTACCACTTTAAAACTACACAGAATAACTTTTTAACGAATAATATGACAATACGTAACAGGAATATTCTTTTAAGTCCGCTCTTCCTGGATATACGACAGCAAAGGTTCTATGATGAGTGTTTTCTCGGAGAAGGCGAATAGATTTAAAACAGAAGCTGCGTTTTCAGTTGACATTTTGATCGCATTGTGAAGAGTTTTGTTTGTGTTTCGAAAAAGTAGTTAATGTCATAAGGTGTCTTATTTTTTATATGTTCTTAAGACTTTAGAAATCGATTTAACTGTTTATTTTAAGTGAACAATGTATATAATTAATTTTGCAGTTAAATAACTCAGCGGTACTTGTAAATACTGAAAGTACACTGGATGCTAAAACAGAGGTAGAAAGTCGCCCGTAGAGCTTAGTATTATTTTTTGTCGTTCTGTAATGGGATTACTATAGTGCAGGAGTGGCGAACCATTGGCACGCGAGCGATGAAAATAGTTTGCAATTTGTTTCAAAAAAATAAAACTCACTGTAAAGTATTATGAAGAAAGGCGAGTGATCGGCAGTGATATGCAGAACATCGTCTGTACAAATCACAAAAACTGTTGTCAAAAAAGTGAACCACAGCTAAAAAATAATTAATTGCTTAGAAACCATTTGACAGATGACTCCAATTCAGTAAGCATTCTACTAAAAGTATCATCTTACTTAATATAAGTTATTTGTCATCCACACAATCTGCAGCAAAAGAAGTCACATTAATGTTATTTTAATTTGAATTACATGGATATCTAAAATGTTTTCAACTATATAGGATAAAAGGTATTTTTTCGTAGTAAATAAAGAGTTTTGAGTTGTTAGTATTTGATTTTTTTATTTCCCATAATCACACGTCAATATATTTTGAAGGCACGTCTAAACCTCATCAAACATTTCTTAAGGGGACTTGGTACCCCTAAAATCCCAAACCTATCGTTTTTTTTTTTTTATTTTCATTTAATCTTATTCTTTGCATTATTATCTTTCGATTGATATATCACTTGTGCATGTCGGAAAGTTAGAAGTTGAATAAAACTTCATTTGAAAACAAATTAGGCCATTCAGCCGCGCCCCCTTTTTAGAAAAAAAAGCTAAAAGAAGCATTTTGATAAAAAAAATCTAATTTATAAAGAGAAATAATAACATTAAAAAAAGAATGTGCAATATATAAAGCAATGCATACAAACATTTTTTTTTCTTTGTGAAATGTGTGTATGTAAAATTTTTAAATTAAGGCATTTTATATTAAAAATTTTATATAATTTCAGTTCTTCTTCCTGATATATTTTTCATACAAATGTAATACTTTAATATTATAAGAACAAAAACAGCTAAAATTTCTGTCGTGACAGAAAAAAAAATTTAAACATTTTTCTTGAATTTTCATGGGCAATTAGTACTCTCTAAAAGTTGATCATTTATAAAAATGTGTGGGTTGAAAAAATATGAAAATGCAATTATTTTAAAGAAAAACGTATACCTAAAATCTAAAAGTGGTATTTTAAGTTTAATTAGGCTTATAATAGTTATTTTTTCAGAATTATAAACTTTAAACTAGTTTTTCTCAGTTTCTGTTTTTAGAAACCTTAGTGCATTCAAAATGCTACTCCTTCGACAATTATTTACCAATCACTTCCATTTTTTCCTGCGTGTTAAAAATAAAGTATGTAATAAAATTAGGGATCCGTTTTGCTATAAACTGAATACTTTTTTAAAAAAAATAAAATGTAAGACATGTTGGCTTTTTCGTTGATTTTTAGCCTGAATATCAACATTTTATTTTTTTTCTCAAAAACGAATAAAGTTATCTATAAATCGATCCCTAAAGTTGTTGAGAACATCCATAAGAATATTATAAAAAAATTTCAGGTCAAAAAATTAATTTTTACAAAAGGATTAGGATTTTAAAATTTTTCCAATTTTCTTCAAAAAATTTAAAATTTTAAAATTGTGTGAATAATATATGAAAATTTTTATCTGGTATCATTTTCTTGAATAGAAACATTGTATAAAATGCTAAAATATAATTTTTAAATACGTAAATAAAGAAATTTGCTCAAAGGGTGCCAAGTCACCTTAAGAAAAAATGGCACTTTGATTCATATAGATTCGCCACTTCTGCTATGGTGTAATAGAGTTATGATTTTTTTGGCATTTTCTTTTAGTTTAACTTTTTTATTTTCTGTTTTATTGTTTTATTTTTACGTTTCCAAAAATTTTGAACCTTGAATCTGAATTTTGTTTTCCGTTACACAGTTAAATGAAATATATATGCTTATTCAAAACTTAACAACATTTTAATTCGCTACTATTTTGTTTTCCTTTTTTAGAACGTCTAGAAAAAAAGATCAGTCTTCAAAATGCTTCGGATTTATTACGGAACCTACAATCGGAAAACAGTGATGCAGTGACAAATGATTTTTAAGATGAAGTAGTCCCAGAAAATAATCTGCTGCATAATTTTAGTTATTTTCTTAAAATGGTGATCAAAAAATTGAACAAAACTAAACGTGTATTAGATCATGTTAAATAAAGTACAGTATTTCTTATCCCATGATGTGGCGTTTTAAAAAACATCCAATCGGAATTTCACTCACAATGCATAAAGTATAATGAATGTTTGTGTATTAATGAAAAAAAACTAAATCTTCTTTGGAAAACTACAAAGGAACTTCTTTGAAAAAAGTAAATCTTCTTTGGAATTTTTAATTAATTAGCTCCAACGGATTTCATTTCCCAAACTTGAGCATTTTATTTTTGTACATGCCTTAATTTTCAAAGTAGTGATTTGAAATAAAATATATATTGCAAGAAAAAGAATTGTAGTTTATCATAATGCGGTAGATAAAGGATTAAGTTTTAACCTGGAAGACACGTTTTTGAATTATTTTAGTTTTTCTTTCTGGGATGTCTTATTGCAAATCTTGTAATTCTAACTTTAATCCGGAGCAGCTAATTCCGAGGCTACACCGTATATGTAAGTTTGTGAACTGAACACGACAAGATATTAGCAATAGTCGAAAAGTGATATAAAACACTAAAAATAATCACAAATTATCAACGAATAATTTGTGAAATCATTAACTCTAAAATTTTGGGAACTTACTAAAGAATACAAACTAACTCAATGTTACTTACTCGAATACACTAAACGAGTTTCTGACACAACAAAAAAGACCACATTGTAGAGAAACAATTGCTATCTATAACTGGTAGGCAAAATAATTTTTATATCCTTCTCATAGGTAGAGTAATATAAATATAAAATCTATCTGACTATCATTTACCTTACTTTGTACAATACAACTGCATTCAATATCACGTTTCTTCATTAAGAATAAGAAAATAGCTGTTGAACTTTCAGAAAAATTTTTAAAAAAAGAAAGAAAATTAGCTGTATGAGATAAAAACCTCGGAAGACAGCTCGTTATTGGCAGTTATAAGTAATAGCTTTCCCCCTAATACGTGTTGTATATTTAATTTGTAATCACAATTTGCACACTTAGTCAGAGGTAGACTTTCTCGCGGTATAAAACTATGAGATCCATTATAAAAACTCCTCACAATGCTTTAGAGTGATATATTAATAAAAATCTAACCAAACTCGCGTCAGGGATAGAAAGAAGAAAATGTTAATAATCGGATGTGTATTTTTTTTTCTAAATGTAAATTGTTACAAAGAATATTATATTTTTATTTATCTAGTGTAAGATACCAGAGTTATTTTTAAGGCAGCCTATAGTGTATCACTTTGAAATAATTGTACGACTAAAAAAAATATCATAAATATAGAAAGGTATTCTATATCTATATGTTCAAAAAATAATGATCAATTCCCATAAAAACACTATTTGATTTCCTTTACAGTTGTTTGAAGAAATACTCTCCTTAGAAGAAAGAATAGCCATCGTTTCCTGAAAAATGGGTGGTAATAAATTTGAAGTGGTAAATGAGCTGTTAGTTGGAAAAAAAGCCACCAACAAGAACCAATATCCCAGTAATTATAAACAATTTAAGGTAAAGTCTATTGACGGTATCGTCAGATAATGATGGTCGTCCAGAACGTCTTTCATCCGCCTTTCTACCAGTTTGTCTGAATTTGTTCGCAAGTAGTTTGAAATTGACCCTTGCTGGTGACCCTGTTTTCCGTATTTTTGCTATTACAGTAGACACACCTTTTCATATGTTCTACCAACCAGTTACAAGGAAACGAAGGCTAAACTTTCATTACTTCAAACATCTGTGAAATAAATGAATACATTTGTGTGTCTCCATGGAAATGGATCGTTTTTATATAATGAATAAAACATTCAAAAATATATACAGCCAGATTCAATGCAACTGAATCGAACTATGAAACATGGAGTTAAAAGCCTGAGTTGTTAAGTGAAAACTAACCAGCGGTTAAAAATTCCTCTCACCATTATTTCCTAAACTTCGGATTTTCAACAACAAATTTGCTACCTCATTGGTCCCCGTGACTGCTCTAATATTTCTAATGTGGTTAATTATAACTGAACTTCTTTTTCCTTCTTCCTTTTCTTTTTTGAGCTCTGTTAGAATTTCCTAACTGAATTTGCAACGCAGAAACAAATTTAGGCGAAAAACCTTTTTTTCCCTTTACTCCACTGATACAGTTAATGATGAATAAGCTGGTTAATCGTTTTCAAAAACCTTAATTAAGAATATCGTACGAGATGTTTCTTTAAATGTCAATGAAAAAATAGTTATAGATCAGTATATTACTTTTGGATATACAGGGTGTAACTAAACTCTGCGACAAAACTTTAGGGTGATAGTACACAACAAGAAAAACAATAGTAAATTGGAAACTTAGTGTCCCAAATGTCTTCCGAAGGAGATAGGTGCCATTAAAGCAAAGGGTAAGATATTTCAAATTATTATAATAAAACTGAAAAATAGGTCGATTCGTTAGCGATTTTCGCTAATTTTTTTCTTTTTGTCAGTACTTTCTTGAAAAATAAATTTTGAAGATAAAGCTGAAAAATATCGATAGCTTTAGACTTTGGAGTAACGGACAACTATTTTTACTGTTTTTTTATCACATTAAATGTTTTCAAAAGCTTAGACTTAAACTTAAATTTTGAGCACAAACGGAATTGTGTCGAGGAGGAGAAATTTGAACTCACCTCCTCCCCTACACACAGTTCAGTTATTCACGATCTTCGATGCTCGGTCGTAGACTAGGCAGCAACTACTACCCACTAAACGTAAAATAAACTAGAGAGACATGGCAAAATTAAATAAAAAAGTTACTAATAACTGACATGAGCAGTTTCTCCCCGAAAAACGCCCAATTATGCAAATCACCCAATTTGCATACAAAGTGTAGTATACAAGGATTTAACAGCATGGTGTTAACTGCGTAAGAATGTAAAGTTCTACTGCAAAGTGTTCCAGCCAACATAAAGGCTCGTATGTGTTTCCAACATGACGCAGCGCCTGCACATTTCAGTGCACATGTACGAAATGCATTGGATACAGCATATCCAAGGTGATGGGTTGGACAGGGCGGTCCGGTAAATTGGCCGGCACGCTCACTTTACATCTCCTGTCTGAATTTATTCCTCTGGGGCCATATGAAGAGTCTTGTTTACGCAAGTCCCCTCGACTCCAACGAGGCCCTGGTTGCAAGGAATGCCGTCGTAGCAGGCGATATCCGGGAGATGCCCAGGGTAGGTATTTGCTAATGTTTGACAGTCCCTCCGCCGGCAGTGCTAGGCCTGCATTTTTGCTGGTGGGCGCTCTTTCGAGCAGTTTTTGTGATTCAGCAAGAAAATCATGCGTGTACCATTTTCTACGTGTCATCATAAATTCATCATTCATTCACACGCTCTACGTGCGTACATCAAATAATCTCTTTTTATTTTGAGCAGAGAAGTTTCTCATATCAATTACAAATATTTTTTTTTTTTAATTTTGTTATCCCTCTCTCATTTATTTTGCTTTTAGTAGGTGCTAGTTACTTCCTGGTCTATGGCACCAAGATCGGGAATAACTGAACTCTGTTCAGAGGGAAGGGAGTTTCAAATGTCAGCCCCTGAACACAGTTCTGTTTGCACTAATTAACCACCCCCAATTAATCAGATTTTAAGCTCAAAATTTAAGTTTAAGTCTAAGCTTTTGAAAGCATTTAATGTGATACAAAAAATAACAGTAAAAAGTAGTTGATCGTTACTCCAAAATCTAAAGCACCATCTATCGACATTTTTTGAGCTTAATCTTTAAAATTTATTTTTCAAGAAAGTACAGACAAAAAGAAAAGTTTTTGCGAAAACCGCCAACGAATCGACCCCTTTTTTCCGTTTTTTATAATCATTTGAAATTTCGGACCCTAAACTTTAATGGCACCTATTTTCTTTGGAAGAAGTTTGGTGCCCTAAGTTTTCCATTTACTTTTGTTTGTCTTGATGTGTAAAATCACCCCTTAAAGATTTGCCGCAGAGTTTAGTTACACCCTGTATGTTCTTATCAAATCGAAAATAATTGAAACAGGCATTTTACGAGGTAAGATTCAAAATTTTCCGGACTGAACCTGCAACGTGAACATTTTTTTTCATTAGAGCGACTACGATAACATTTTTGTGTCACTGCATTCTTCCCTTTTGCTAAATAAGTTTGTCCAAATCACGAGGTCCGTAGCTTGTCACGACATTGTACTTTGTAAGTGGATGTATTTAGTAGCTAGCGATCAAAGGAAATTGCACTTGTTAAACTGAGAATAATATCAAATTTTGTGTTGCCTTGGAAAAGAATACTACGGAGACTTATGAAATGTTGAAGCATGTTTAAGGCAGTGACATATTATCACGGACACAGGATTTGTAATAGCATCGATGTTTGATATAAAGCATGGGAATTTCCAAGGATGGCGAACGCTCTGGATGTCCACAGACTTCCCGTACCGTTGGAAACATTAAAAAGTCTTCAACGGTGGTAAGTAAGAGCACATGTTTCAAACAACAACGGGGGTGAAAATGAAATTAAACTGTTTGCCACATCCTTTTTTCCTTATTTCTCTGCCTGAAACTTTGGAATATTTCTCGAACGAGCGTTTCGCTTGCATGATCTCAATTTTAATCTGCAGATGAAGTTAAAAGTGTTTCGCAGACTGAATTTAAGTACATGGTTAAAAATGGATTCCAGAAATGTTTCAATGAACTTCTCATGCCATGGCAAAAATGTACTGTTGCTCAAGAGTCTTGTTTTGAAGGAGGATGTGTTTCAACAACTTAGCTAGTAATATTTGTTAAGTTTAAGAATCAGTCCAGAAACTTTTGAATCCTACAACGTATTGTTGATGAACGTAAGCTCCCGAAATTAACCCAAAATCACTCGCGTGGGTTGTTCTGTACATCCCAGCAGCAAGAAAAAGCCCCCTGAGATTCCAAAAAGAATGCATAGAACCACTATTTTTTCTGTGACAGTACATTTTGGATCATTGAACCTTCAGGCCTGATGCAATCACTGTTACTTGGACGATTGGACCGTAACGATCTTTAAAGGTTTACCTGGAGTGCTAAGCAAGAAATTGAGCATATGAATACAGTCAGCTCTGAATATATGGAAAATGATTAAAATAATATTTTCTACTTTCTTCTATCCTTATCATTAAATATAAAGTATGTTTATTACTGGTATATACGTTTTAGTTATGGTTTATGAAAAAATATAAAATTATACATTTTAAGATAGAAATTTTGTCTGTTTTGTTTAAATTAATGTTATTCTCATTTGTATGCAATAAATTTAATAATTTTTTGTATAATACAAAAAAAAACATCTTGTACTTTATAAATATGTATCATAGTTGACTTTTTTTTTTTCATATTTAAATACATGTTTTAAAAGTTTGCAGTTTTCTCTACACCCCGCGAGTAACCACGTTAGCAAAAACAGGCGCGAGTGACCTCGGGTTAATTCCAAATAATATAACACCTTTTTTTTTCTACAAGACAAATAATAATTTTTATATAATCTAAAATTTCGAGCATGTCAAATACAAAACTCATGCATAAAATTTAAAATACTATTTCCCTAGGAAATGTTAACACCATATCAAAACTAAAACTAGCTATATCATGTGCTAAAGTAAAAATAATTAATTAAAAACAAAGTTAAGTAACGAGATTAAACTAGCAATTATAAACAATAATTGCATCATCATACGAATAAATCACATGCATACTTGTTATTTATTAGGAGCAAAAAATACTGATATTTTGAAATGACTAGTATACTTCTAGATTCTAGAAAGCGCAAGTTGTTTCGAAAAATGAACAAGAGGGGAAAACATGTCACACTTCGAGACAATGCAATAGAATCCTTAGATTTTACTTCTGTGCTGTCAAAAATTTCTGAGTAAAAAGAGTTTTTAAGTAATAATATGTCTGCTTAGGAAAATATTGTCTAAAAGAAAATAAAAAAAAAAAATTCTTCTTTTTCTACTTTTTTTTGAAATTCTAAATACAATTGACTTCCAAATTACATTAGAAGCATACCAAATGTTTATAGTATTAGAAATTTCATTTGAAATATACTTTGGTTTCGAACTTTTCGTATATTTTTAGTTCAGCTGCTAATCGTGTATCCTTATGACTTCATTGACGTTGTGTGAGTATTTTTTAACACACTATCCTTTATCTTTCATAAACATATGTCTTCTCGTAGTGCCATGTTAAAAAGTTCGAAATGAAGTATATACGTTTTTAAAGAAATGTGTTTAAGGGAACCAGGACATGCTCGAAAGAGTAAAATGCCAAAATTAAGACCCTTTGTTTATGAGACATATATCATTTAAAATTTCCAATAGAGCTTAGAGTTTTTTATGTCTATAATAAAGATAATTTAATTATTCTGTAGAACTACAAAAATAACTTTTTACTCCAAAAGTTTTTTTTACTACTTAATTTAAGTAATACATAATTTTTGAGAACTCGTAATATATACTTATGTTTAGGTAACTTTTTTTAAAAAAGTATCCTTTTTTTATGCAAAATATTTTTTACACATATATAAAACAATACATAAAATACAGTGAAACCCTTTTTTTAGTAAAATTTTAGTATAATTTCTTTAAAAAAATTATGAAACTGAAATTTGAATTTTTTTTATTTTTTTGTTTTTTTATGCATAAAACAATTTTTAAAAAATTAGGCACTATTTTAATAGAAAAAAAAATTAGGTTCACTATATGCATAGGCATCTTGTATAGAAGTATAAAAAATTAGGAATAATATAGTGCAAAAGTTTTTTTTTTTTTTTTAAAATGTACCTAAATGCAAAAAAAAATATGCTTTTGAGAAAAAGTGAAAAAACTAAAAAAAAAACAATATTTTCACATATTATACACTTAATTAGTATTTCCTTGACTATTATTATATGACTAATAATAATCCTTAACCATTTTCTAGAGTTACAAAAGTAATTTTAAATTCATATGTTTTTTTTTTCCCTTTGTTTTAGTTAACATGAACATAATTTTCGAGATCTTGTAATACATATTTTCATGTATAGGTACCATTTCTTACAAAAATCTTCTTTGAATATACAAAAAAAATTTACAAATATATATAAAGTAACATATAAAACATAATAAATCTGTTTTTTAACTAATTGATTGCATAATTTCTTAAAAATAATCATAAATCCTTAAAATTATGAAAATCTTAATTTTCTTTTTTACATATAAAATCAATTTTCAAAAATTAGACACATACTAAAAGATATTTTGTTCACTGTATGCACATGTATCCTGTTTAGATATATAAAGGTTTCAAACAATATGCTACAATAGTTTTTTAAAGTGTACCTAAATTTAAAAATATTAAATATTCGAGAAAAAATATAATAAAACTTAACAAAAAAATTTCTCCTTACATTATATATTTGATTAATATTTCCCTGCTTGGTATTCATTTTCTTCATCTAAATTCTGTTTATCCATTTTCCTTTTTAAAGACCTTCTTTTATTTCTGGCTTCCAATGACACTTTATTTACTATACGTTCAGCCTCAAAATTCGTTTGTTATCAATTATAAGTAAGGCACGTTCCGTGTTGTATCCTGGTTTAATGCCCAGAGCTTCAAAGACTTTTATCCTACTTACATATCCATCGTTAAAACAAATTACAGCATCCATAACTCCAAATTTCAAAGTTTCAATGCCAACAAAAACTGTTTTAGGAATTCGCTCCCAAATACATTTGTTAAAACTTTCATTGGGATTTTGTGTTCTTCCATGAAGGCACTTTTTCTCAATAAGTCCTTCTCTGTGAGATCCCGAAAGACTTTTTTCACTTTCAATAAAATTGTGACTCAGGTAAAGAATGCTTGTGAATATAAAATTCCCCCGTAACAATGCTACGGTTATAACCGCACCAGCTATCCTCACCAAGAGGACACAAAGCGTGTTGAGGATTATCCTCAGTACTTAGTTTATGAAAATAAATAGCCCATATGGCTCTTTTCATGTCCTCCACAGATGACAAATTTTTACGGATTGCTAGCCCATAATAATGTTGGATTGAGTCCACTTCTTTAAGCGTTAGCCGTCCACGTCCCGAAATATTTTTCCCATCTGATAGCTTAATGCCTTTGTTCATTTTTAGAATGTATCTCAGCCTTGTGCCACATGGCCAACACATTCTAATTTTTCAACTTCTGTGTCGCCATATACTTTTGCTTCTTTTATAGTAAGAAATCCTTTTGAATCCCTATCACCAAGATACTGCGTATAACATGCTTTTCGTGATGTTTCAGATCGCTGAAATATACTTAATACCCCCGACATTCCATTCCCCACTGAATCCTTCGTAATTTTTAGCACAATTTTCACATGGTTTTTTTTTACCCTTACATGAAGAACAATATTTTGTGAGAGCTTCAAAGTCGATAAAACCTTTCCGTTCTCAACAGACGTAGCACATACAACTCCATTCAATGAAGAATAGCCTCTTTTATGCCATGTGCCATCCACAGCCACAGCTATATTTGAATTATTATCATTCGCTATGACTGCTTCGTGAACAGCTGCATTCATGGAGTCTTCACTAATTGTTTTTAAAACATTTAAAAACAAAGAATTATGGCGTTCAAACTTTGCAGGTGGTGGAGGCAAATTCATGAACCCACAGAATATTCGAGCAGCAGCTCCACCTTTTCCAATAGCTCTCATTCCATATGTCAATCTTAGGTTAACATCATAACATTTATTTGATATTTTTGATGACATTGTGCTCGTAGATTCTCCACAGTTGTGACAAATTATTTCCAAACTCACAGCTAAACCTCTACGACTTTTTAAATCTTCTCTCAGCTCAATTTTCTCTGAAGAACAGAAATATTTACAACATAAGAGATTTTTCATAAGGGAAGATAATAAATCCAGTTCAACGATTATGTTTACATTTTGAGAATCTTGTTCTTTTAGTAAATCCGGCGGTATTTTAATTTTTCTCCTAGAAGCACTTTCCACGGAATTCAAAAGCAATTCTTCAGGATTTAGACTTTTTTTGTTGATTGCTACTGTACATCCTTCTGTCAATTTTTTTTATTCTTGGCATAATTACTCGTTTAAAAAAAGTTAAGATACTTTTAAAATCTTATGAATATTAATAATTATAAGTAAAAAATAAATATTTCTTACGAAAATTAATGTAAAATTAAGTAGTTGTATGCCACAAGAAACTTCGGAATAGACGAATTAGGTTCAAAACATTGCCATAAACCGAAATTTAAAGTAAGAAATTTTGTCACACAGCTTGGAACAATAGCTCACGCACAAGCGTGGCTAAAAAGTAGCGGGGTTAACATTCAAACGAAAAAAACAATCAAAAGTTAATATAGATAAAACACAGGGGAAACTACATATTTAAATTCAAACAGGCGTGTCAAAAGGGGCGTGGTCATTTATTTACATTTTTATTTTTCATATTTTAGGGCTATTTTATCAACAAACATATAAGTATTATACATTTTTTAGATTCAGAAAAATAAGCACTATTTTTAGAACTAAAATTGAAAAATCGATTATTTGAAAGTATATGATGTCCCTGTTCTCTTAAATAAGATATTCATGAAATGAATTAATACTTTTTAACATTCTCAAAGGGCGTGAACACCATTTTAATGTATTGCCATCCTATATTTTACAAAGAAAACCAATAGTAATATTTTTTTGTTTCTTACTTAAAGCTTTGATAAATTGTTTAAAAAAATCCAAAGTTTTCGTCAAAAATATTTTGTAACTAATCAGGAAGCACGTAAAGATTTAGAACACGAAACTAATAATAAATAAATTTTAGTAAACAAGAAGCATGAATATATTTATGTTTTTAATGTTTTCTTATTTTTGAAACATATCATGATTTGGTTTATTTTTCTAATGTTCGCAAATTATGTAAACATATAATAATAATAATAAATATAACAACATAATTTTAACATTATTTTTTTTGGAAATTCAAACTAATTTTGAGAAATTCACCAACAAGTTATCATTTCTTTTAATGTTACAGAAAGAGTAATTTTTCTGAAGAAGTGAGAGTTTAATACTATTTTCTAAAGTTGCATATACAATTCAACTAAAAAAAACCTTAGGCCATTATATTAAAAGACATGTTAAAAATATGCTATTTTATCAACATTTATACAGATTCTTAAAGTTATCATGCATGGTAGGTTGGGCATGAATGAGACTGAACGCATTCAAACAAGAAGTATTTGTATGAATTATAATATACATGTACGTATTGTTACATATTATAACGTTCCTCTATACAATCGCATATAGAAGCTTATTGGTCTAGAATAATGTGGCATTGTTAGGAAAAAGAAAAAATTAGGACACGCGAACACACACACATACACAATTCCTTATTTTTAACTTTATCCTTCTCAAAATACTTTCACGAAAAACACAAAAATAGTTTCAGAACATCATGCATGATTGCTTTGTAAGGCTATATCAATTCGTATGAATAATCACAGTATCTCAACAAACATTTACAAATATTTTGAAAATAGAGGTTTTTAAGATATAGCACTGAGATGGAAACATGCATTTTCAATGTAGTATCCATTTTTGAAAAGGAATGATTAAATATATGTATTCTATTTAACTGTTCATATGCAAAATTATTCCTTTTTCCATGATCAAGATATGTGTGTTTTTTTCAGTGAAGAATATCTCTGAATATGTATTGGAATAAAAAAAATATGTATATATATCAATATTATAAAAGTTCCGCATTGGGAGTGTAATGTACATATATCTATATTCAGAGATATTGTTATTAATTATACACAACGCAATACATTTCTGTGTCAAAACATTTAAGAAATAATAAATAACGATAAACATTTTACTAGATATTGCTTAAATCAGAAATACCCAACTTATTTTTTTAATAGTTATACGTTAAAGCTATTCAAAATTGTAAGAATTAAAAAGTCTTAGATTAATAATAGTTTCATACTATAAATTTACACATTTCATAGTTATAGTTACGTCCATATTATATTATTAGTTAAAACTACTTATTATTATTTAATTCATTGATACTCTAGTGTCTCTAAAGTTATGGTAATCTGTAACTCTTTTATTAATTTTTGTTTTATAGTTTTGTTAAGTGCTACATTTCAGCCATTCACATGTTTTGAATCTGCATTAGGTCCAGAATCTGGCAATAACTTATTTATATGCACTCATATTTAGCGTGGGCTCTGCATTTTCAAGTGAAAATTTTAGGTAAGTTACCTCTATTTTGTAATGGATTTAGATATTCCTATCCATTACTTTCAATAGTTTTTTATCAGTATTATTTACATAAAGGCTGGCCAAAAAATATGTTCAACCCCACTTTTATATAAGTTATTTTATATATTAGCTGTCCTAAGTCAGCAATGTTTATAATACTGCAGCATCCATTTTATAATTTTTAATCTAGTGTTCTTCATTGTATGATCTCTTTACTGTCTCTGTGTTTTTTTCGAATGTGATTCATGAATGTTTATCTCTTGTTTGACTATATGTATATATATATATATATATGTATATATATATATATATAAAATCTGGATATATATATATATATATATATATATATATATATATACCATAAAATCTGGACATAGGCGTATAACGTGCACCTGTACTTTCGAGCTGAATTTTTATTTTTAAGGTATACTCGCCGTATAACGCACAACCCCTTTTTTATGAAGAAACTTGAAATGTAAGTGTGCAATGCTCTTATGTTTTGAAGTCATTTATTCGAAGAATTATCCCTAGATTGTTTTAAATAATTAACTTCTAGAACTACAACGCTTAAGTTTATAAGAAATGACATTTCTTTCAAACTGACAGCATTTCGATGCATGCAAATCCTAATTTTTTAATGCTCATCTCATTTTTTAATTTGTAAAGCTATCATTTTTATACCCGGTGTATAACGCGCACCCGTAAATTTTGATCTTATTTTTTGTGTTAGAAGTGCGCGTTATACTCCGAATTTTACGGAATATATATGTATATATAGTACAATAAAATATAAGTGAGGAAGTCCTAGAACCTACAGTGCTAAAGAAGGAAGAAATCGGAATTCACAAGACAAACAAATTTAGATACAAAAAAGTCTTTGGACTAAACTGGAGACCTATTATGATTTTGAAAGCTATCCCTGAATTAGGCCAGCGATCATTTTACCCGCAGGCCTGGGGCCTGATATATATATATATATATGTCAGACCCCAGCTGCTGGTAAAGTGAGGAGGGCATCTTCTCTAAAATAACGTCTTTATTTTCCTTCGATCACATAAAATCGAACATGACGGTCCTTTGGCGTGCATCCGAGTAGAACAATGAACAACAATTCGGCAAGGAGTCACCAGCAAAACCGTTTCGAGTATGCGTTATCCTTTGTCTGCGCTCACTCTACCTTTAAATAGACTTATTTACCCACAGATCCTTACGCGATGGTAAAGAATTCACTGTATTTTTATTTCTTACTTACTTAATTTTGAAGCTTAACTTTTTAAACCTGACCACCCCAAACAACTCCAGATATGCTGGATGGGCGACAAATACGGGGATCAAGCAGGCAAAGGTAGGGTAGTAACAGTGCGGAGACAGTCTTGTGAGAAAAAATGTCTCTTGGGATCTGTTGCATGAGTGGGAAAACATGTGGTTGCAGAATGTCATAGACATTCCTCTGGACTGGCATGGTGCCATTAATCAATAGTAGGGAAGACCATGTACTGCAGGAAATGACACCCCATGCCATCACACCAGCTGTAGGAGAAGTGTGTCACTGTCAAGCAAAGGTAGGATTGAGATGTTCACCATGGGGTCGCCACACACGTACATGATTGTCATCACTGTTGAGATTGAATCTGGATGCGTCGCTGAAGACAACTTGGTTCCATTCCGATGCATTCCAGTTTCCTTTTTCACGGCACCACATTAAACGGAAGCGTCGATGTGTGGGCGTTGAGGGAAGCACACGTAATGATGCCGCTATCCCAAATGTCCTTCCACCAGGCGCCTTCGTATGGATCGAGAAGACACAGGGGCTACTAATGAGATGCTATCTGTGCCTGGATGGATTCCGAATAAGCAGTGTATTTCTTACGATCTGGCGGTCTTTTTGACTGCTCGTCTGTCTGACCTGAGCCTCACTTTCGTGTAAATGACATTTATCGGCTTTACTGATGACAACACCTCCTCACAACACAATCAGAGCGGCCTAATTGATGAGCTGCTCGCCTAGCTGACCACCCAGCTTCCATCATGCCGATAATTTTCTCCCTCTCAACCAGCAACAGCTGCTCATATTGTCTTTGAAAACGGCGTAATGACATGTCTACCTCAGCTCTTGCTTTGTAAACGATTCAGTGAACTCAAACAAGCTTTAGTTGCCTGTCTCCACGGAGAACGGTGCTAAACGCCCTCTACCGGCTATACGTAATGCGCAATCACGCTGTATTTCTAATCATTTGCCTATCTCCCCGACATGTACATTCATACCAAGTTTCGTAACGATCCCGTAATTATTTCTTGGTGCGCTAATATTTTTGTCTATGAGTGTATATAATGCTCAGTAAAAATTATTAATTACAGTTTGATTGATTGAATTTTGTTGTTTGAATATACAGCGCAATTTCTCAATACTATGTACAGCATGGCTTTATAATGTATTTTTTTTAAAAAAAAGAAAAGAAAGAGAGAAATATAATGAAGGTTTTTTTTTAAATTCTGAAGCTACTAAAAATTATATCTGAGATTGAATTTGTTTTTTCTTTTGAGCTTTCGTTTGATCGAGACATATAAAGATGTGGATTTCTCAATAAATGAAATACGGTTACATGTTTCTCTTGTTTGTACTTTTACACTTTAACTCGATGATATCTAATCAGTATGAGTTTCTCTTGATAAAAAATATGCGTAAGGAAATGAAGCGTAAAATATGAAAATCTAAACTTTTAATCTAAAAGATTTAATTTAGTTGCATGGAAGTTATTTTGAAATGTTAATGGTACGGATGATGCTACAGTTTACAAAACAAGAAACACTCAGGAACATTGCAAATAGCGACCCAAGAAGAAAGCATCGGATTGAAATGAAATTTATTACACATAATGACACAGATGAGGTATTCACTTGATCTCAAAAACAAGACAATTAAACGAATACAAGGTGTGCAACGACATAAATACTGCGCAACTTCAATAGCGTGTTGGACCACCTCCAGCTGCAATACATGCCGCCACACGGTCCGGCATTGAGTTGATTAGACACCTTATGTTGTCCTGAGGCAGATGGGTCCACAAATCTTGAACATCCGACTCTAAATCATGTAAGGAGTGACACGTGGCATCTGCCGTTTTAGCTGATACCACACGTGCTCTACAGAGGACAAATCGGGGGAGTGGGGCGGCCATGGAAGAGTCTGAAAATGACGTAGGAAATCTTGAGCAACTCTTGCTGTATGCGGTCGAGCATTATCTTGCTGGAAAATTGCCCCTGGGAGACCATTTAGGAAAGGTCCTACACGGGTTCGAAGAATATCATTAACGTAACGTTGGCCCGTTAAGGTTTCCACACATCACAATTAAAGTGGACCGGCTATCATAGGCTTTTTCCCCCAGACCAATACATATGCTGTGCGGGCAGTGTGACGTAGAACAGTGTGAGGGAATTGTACCGCTCAAGAGGGCACCTCCACACCCGTACACGGTTATCATCTGTCCCCAAAACAAACCGGGATTCATCACAAAATACAACCTTTTGCCAATATGGGACATTCCACACTGATCTGGCTTGGCACCACTGTAGTCGCAGTTGCCGATATTCAGGTGTTAAAGGGAGTGCACGGAAAGGGCGCTTGGATTTACTATTTTCTTCTGCAAGGTGTCTGGAAATTGTTAGTGGAACAATTGCTACGCCTACATCTGCTCGTATCGTTGAACGAGTCACTGTGGGGTCCACAAGTGCTTGCCGCTCGATCCTTCGATCATCTCTCTTTGTGGTCTTCCTGGTCACTCCAGGAACGCTTGGGTACCTTCTCGTGTCATCTGCTCCCAACAATTTCTACCGGCATACTCCGAACGATCCACCTGGCCAGCAACACAGCGCGTCGACCTGCCTGTAGTTTTCATCCCGATGATCAGACCTCTCTCAAATTTGCTTAAAAGTGAGAAATGTCTTCTAGCACGTTTACCTGGCATGTTTCGCTTACCAAAATCTTCCTACAATCGGCGGGTAATCGTCACGTTTATGAATCTTCGAATTTACGCTGGCTTATATAGCACCCTCTTCCTGATTGTAGCGCCACCTCGGCGTGTATGAGCATGCGTATTGGCAGAAAACTTGGATCATTTGCATATCACATTACGCTGTACTTATTTGCAATGTTTCGCGATTGTACTTAGCTTCCTTCTGGGTTCGCTATTTTCAATGTTCCTGAGTGTATTTTACCTTTAGTGCACTTTTGTAAAATAAGCTATTCTTATGAAAGTAATAACTCTTCACTCTTAATACACTAATGACTACACAAAATGCTACACCAAGAAGGATCAGGTATATCACAGCGAAATTTATTTGGCAAGTAACATGTTATACAAAGATAAAACGATTACAAATGCAGCCTCTTGTCAAAATTAGTAGTTAGTGTAGCCGCAATTGTTGGCTATTATATCTGCCACATGCCTTGGCATTGAATCAAAGAGGCCTTCGATGTATCCTAATGGTGCAATATACCATGTGGCTTAGACATATTGCCAGATTTGAACTGGTGAAGCCGTTGGTGGTGTATCCTGGGGCAGTCGTTGTGCAAGAATGGACCATGAATTTTTCAATTGGCGATAGATCTGGGGAACAAGCAGGCCAAGGAAGCAATTTAAAATTTAAATAAAAAATAACTCTTGAACTTTACGTGAAGTGTGGTCGCGTATTGTTCTGTTATAATATGGCTAGTAGCAAGCGCTGAATGTATGGGATGACTACGGGCTTGAACTCATAAGATATAGAGCTGGTGGTTCAGTGTATCGGCAAAAAGTACTAGATGGATGTGGCATTGTAATCCAATACCACCCCAAAACATGATACCGGATGCAGGATTAATACGATGCATAACGCAACAGTTCAGCTCCCTCCTACCCCAGTATCTACAAACTCGAAACCGACCATCGTGATGTTGCAGGCAGAAAAGGGTTTCGTTAGTAAACGCAATGTCGTTCTTTCCCGTTATCCATGTTCATCGCTCATCACGCCATTGACAATGTAAATGCCTGTGGTTTTCAGTCAAGTGTAAACGAAGCAATGGAGGCCCTGCTACAAACGGCATCGAAAGGTACGAGTGGACACCCAATGATGCGCAAAGACATAAAATGTTGAGCTGTGGTTCGTGATGTGGCTGCGCGATTCATCACTGCCAAGTGCACAATTCACCAGTCATCAACGAGGTGGAGATGATCAGCCCCTTCGTTCCGTAGTTTCTTTTTGCATCCCGCGATGATCCATATCACATTTGCTTGGTTTCGTCCAAAACGATTACCGATTTCTCTGAAGGATAATCGCTAATCCATATAGGCCACTATACTTCATCGGTCAAAATCAGAAACTTGGTTAAAAGTTGTTATATGTCTTCCACGAGGCATGGCTAAACAGCTTACCCAAATGAAAGCACGAAAAAGCAATTGCCGTACTTAAAGTCGCCAATCTGTTCTCCCCTGACATAGTCTTTTGGGTGACACTACAGTCATCCGAGTCAGCGTCTCATCGGTATTGCTAATGATTTGCTAATTTCATCGCCACCAACGCATGATGTAAATTTCACATGATTTGCATTCTTCCTTCAGGGTGTTACCTTTTTTGTTGGCAGGTGTGTATATATCTGGACAATGCGTAGGTACAAATTATAAGAAGTAATTACGTTGTATTCCCGTGAAACAGATAATTTATCGTTTTGGTAGGTAAACAGTCTTTTACTGACACTCTATTAATTAATCGAATTTTTATTTGTAAAAAAAATATTTAATTTTTAAGCCCTTCTAGTATTATAGCATATTATAGCATAAATGTGTTTCTATATTACTGGAAATTGAACACTCAAACCCGAACAATATGATTACAATTGTTAATTCATCTTTTGTTGTTGGGTGAAACTAATTTATCTTATGGTACTCTCTAAGAGCTATGTTTAATGAAACAACAGCTAATTTTAGGAATTCATTTATATTCAGAATACGCCTTTCTTGAAGTTTTCAACTTAGAATAGCAATTAGCTTCCACGAGTCTATCTTATCTCTTTCTTAATCACCTGCACTCATTAGCGCTAAGTTGGAAATTAATGTTAGAAAATTAGCTAACAGGTAATGTAACAATATGAAACAGGTAATAAATTCCCCAGTGATGAGATTTCACTAAGAGGAAATATATATTCGAAGAAAAGTAGTTACGTACATTTTGACGTATATTACGTCTTAAATTGAACAGAGCTCAATACAAATGTTGAAGTGAGTTCTAATCTAGCTAAAACTTAATTAAACCGAAGAGGAGTTACATGTAACATACAGATTTCAGCGTTAAACTCGTGAATATAGTGCTGATCAATTCCAAACGAACCCATTATTTTATAAACAAACCGAATCACATGACGCATAGAAAAACTACTAAAAGAACAATATAAAATCAGACGATAACGTTACATTCAATAATCAATTGAATAAAAATAATGCGATAGAAAAATTATCATTGACGAAATTCCATACGAAGTAATTACTTACTTGTTTTTTAAGTGTTTGAATTTCAATTTTGGGTAGGGAAGATGCGCTTAAAACATCCATTCGTAGAAATCACCAAGAAACTGTGGCATGATTTGATTATATAGTATTAGTTTTATCATATTTTGTATGTTCCATTTCATATAAAGTGTTCATGATAAATTGTTTTGTTTCCCTTATTATGATGTTGGTATTCTCTTTTAGTTTCATTTTATTAAATATTTTAAAAAATGAAAAGCTGAAAACAAAGAAGTACTAACAAGTTTTCAGTAACAATAATTTTAAATAATTAATATGAAAATAATAATTTAAAGTCAATTTCTACTTCGTTAGAAAAATTTACTGGTGTCATCTGTTGCAGCTAGTTGTTTGTAAGTATGATGGCAATAACGCAGAATAAATTTAAAACTAAAAAATAAAATTTAATTGATGAATTAATGTTTGAGAAAATTGTATTAACATCAAATGTCGTCCACTACAAGCTTAAGAAAATGTATTTGAACTTGAATGGATGAATAGGAAGTAGTATATGTATTTAATTAGCGATTGTAAATTTGAACAAGATATATATAGGGCAGGAATGAACTAATAGTGAGAATCGGAAAAAAATTTAATTTATTAGACCTCAGATTGTTTATCCATATACATTCTAAATTGCGAAAAAAATTAATATTATATTACTTACTATATTAATTAGATGTATAATTTTTAACAAATATAATTTAGATTTCTTAAAGTATTTAAAAATTGATGTGACTATTATAACTATTGCGTTAACGCATAACTGTGAGTTTGGGTTATTTTATGACTTATATTTATTAAATAACATAAACAATAAAAAAACGATTTTTCTTTAAATAAAATCTTGATGATTCTGATGTAAATTTGCTGGCACTTTTAGTGCACTTTTATTTTTGGCAAGTAGTTTGGGAAATTTCCAAAAAGTCTTTTTTAGCTTCCAAATATTTCTAGCTTTCATAAATACATTACGGAAAAATAATACTGTTCGTAGAAATTTCATAAATTGAGTTTTGATCAACCATAATTTATTTTAAATGTTAAGATGAAAACATTTATTACCGAAGAGGCAACTAAATGTAGAATAATGAAAGGATGGCACGAAATGTTGACGTAAGAATAAACAGTCTGTTTGGAAGCAAAACACTGAATACTGGGAAATACTGTGAAAATTTGCCAAGAAGTACCCTTACGAAATGCATGACATATTTATGCCGAAAAACTTGAATAATGTTTCTGAAAATTTGCCAAAATAATGAAATACTTGAAAAAACACACAAAGCGAAAACAATGATAAATATTTGAAAAATATATTCTTAGAAAGTAATGAAAATAAAAATAAACCATTAGACATTGGAAATGTCATTTTAGTTTTTGTTTTTATGAATTACGAAAATAATAAAAGAAAAAATTAAATACTGGTATATAGATTACTACATAATTAGTCAAGAAATATATTTATAATTTAAACAATAAAATGACTTAAAAATATTCTATTTTGGGGCATTTCATGGATAAAATTTGGAAAAAATTGATTATTGAAACTATATAAATAAATTTGAAAACATATTTACATAAATAATGTGTTCCATAGCATATTCTTATAAAATGCATTCTGCCCGATCAAGAATTGCGCACTGCTATTTAATTTTGATTAAATGGCAGCATAAATAATTTTAAAATATGAGATTCATCATCAAAAACTCTCGTGCTGCTCCATAGTGCGAGATTAACACTTGTATCGTTGAGTTTTAGCCGCTCAATTCCTACTATTAGCTCACTCTCTCTATATATTTATTTATATATTTATCTTGTTCAAATATCCAATCGGTAATGAAATACTTCCTATTCATCCAATGTAGTTCAAATATTTTTTTAAACTTGTAGGGGATGACACTTGATGTTAATATGGTTTTTAAATTATTAATTCATTAATTAAATTTAATTAAATTAATTACCGGCTTGTGACACCAACTTAGATTCATCTATATTGTTGAAACAATGTAACTGTTAGAACAAAGACAAAATTTGTCCGAGAAAACCTGTGTTTCAGCCAAACTAAACAAACCGGGTGTGCATTGTTACAAAAATGCAGACACAGCATGCTCTTTTTTCTAATCCCTGCTATTAATTTACTCTCTTCCAATATATATTTATATATAATGTTACGTAGATCCGAGGGTTCAAGAATTTTATGCAAAACAATCACACAAAAAATAAACAGTTATTTAAGAGCGATGTGAATTTATTATCGAAAATCCAAGCCTTTAAATACAGGATTCAGCAGCAGTATCCACAGGGTAAACATTCGAAGGTCTTCACACCTTCAACAGCAATCAAACACAGTCACCATTGTTTAAAAATACACGTGCGTAAAGATTATTCACAAGCACAGCCGAACTAATCGCTAGTCAAAACAATCCTCACTACTGGCTGGCTTCATCAAAAGAATTCTCACTACTCGCTGGCTTAATCAAAACCTCATCGCCGCACCGGCAAGTATCCTTTTTATAGGCACGACAGAAACTTCTAGAAATATAACCACTCGTGTCATTGAACGTGACACTAGTGGAGAAATCTACTACTTTCTAGAAGATTCCAGAGGGTTCCGAACTCGCCAAAGTCGCAAAAATGGTCGCCAAAGTCACCAAATTGGACGCCAACTTGGTCGCTAAAAATGATGCCAACCTGGCTCTACCGACAAGATTTCGCCAAGTTCTCATAGAATCGTCATTATAACGTAAGGGGCGACATTGCTTGTGAATAGTACAGTTTTAACATGAAATAAATATAACATAGAGTAATAAACGCTGAAATACATATTATTTACACTATTTACACAAAATTCGTAACAATATCTATCTATCTATATATATATATATATCTTATTCAAATTTTCAATTAATAAAATACTTTCTATTCATACATTCAAAGTAGGAATTGACTTGAAATTTTTCTTTTATATTTCTTGTTATTTATTTATTGTATTTATTATTATTATTTATTTATTTTTGCTTCTTCCAAGGCACGTTTCTTTTTTTAAAGAAAAAGTGTATCGGAGGAAGCGTTCTTTTTTCAGAAATGTGGTTTAATTATATCAAGTTACAAGTAATGAAAAAATGTATTAAATAAAAATGTTAAAAATATTACTATTAATAAATAATTTATATATATATATATATATATATATATATATATATATATAAATATATAATTAATCATACTAATCTAATCTAGAATAATTAAGCATTTTTTTATTTTTCAAAAATGCATATATATATTAACATAATATATAGATTATTGACGTCACTTGACATCTAACTCGTCTTAAGCTGTCGAAAGCCTGAAACTGGTGCCATTTAACACGACTAAAGTGTAGTAGTAATTCTCGGGAAATATTTTATTTTGAATCTCTTTTATTCGCTCTAACACGGTCATCTATTAGTACAATGATTTGAAACCCTTTTTTTTTTTCGTTATTTTGTTGCAGTACACTTTTAATTTTTTTCAAAATTTGGCGGCACACTAAAAATAATATAAGTTTAAAAGAATTTGAATTATCTGTAGTATATTCCTACAAAATAGTTTATGAAAATAATTTCCAATTTTTAACAAAATAATAAGGACAACAAAATGTTTATAGAGTACTTAATTACAAGCTAATTATAAGAATACATTTAATGCAAAATTTCGTATAAATTTGGTCATAAGAAGACAATGCCAATCTCATTTAATCATCTACATTTAAAAGTCTCAAGCTTTCTTTTTTTTATTTCATTTTTATATTTGTTAATGATTAAAATCGGATTTCACACTAATAGGATATACACTGGTGTGCAAAACTTAAGTCAGTAGAAACGTCATGCGTATGCAACTATCAGGAACGAAACGTTAGAAGCCATGTGAGTGTACGCAAAATGCGTAATGTCGGCGCGCGCTGCTCAATAACAGAATAAAATGAAGGACGTAGACGCAATTCAACTTATTCGCTACAAGTGCCACTGAGTCAGTTCGGGAAATATGACTAGAAGAAATCACCTGGACGACTTCACACGTGGAAGAATGATCGGAAAGCTGGAGGAGAGAAATACCGTCACCAGTGTAGCTGCAGAGTTCGAAATCAACAAAGTTTCATTTCGCGCTTGGAAAGCGTTCCAAACCACAGGTACAGCAGTTAGAAAGTTTGGTGGTGGTCGCCCGAAGACGACAACTTTAGTGGAGGACCCATATATCATCCTGCAGGCGAAAAGAGGCTAACGTCAGTCAGCAAGCGTCATTACTCAGCAACTCTCTATAGAAATGGGGCGACAAGTGTCGCGGTTTTACTGTGGCCACGACGCCTTCACAAAGGGGCCTATTCACCCGCCATCCTGACCGCTGCCTCCCGTTGAAAGTTGACCACCGACGCCACTGTTTACAATGGTCCAGAGAGCACAAATATGGACAACTGTCAATGCAGTCATGTCCTCTTACGGATGAGTTTCGGTTTTTAGTACCAGAAGCGATTCTCAACGCGTTTTGATTTGGAGAGAGATCGAGACACGCTTCAATACC